>JAUZNC010025463.1:0-22748 GCA_034780395.1 Vannuccia rotundouncinata | reverse complement strand
TATTTGGCATTATATTTGGCGTTATATATTATTAAATTGAAATTGCCAAATTATATATAAATTAAATGTTATAATAGTACAATTAAAAGAGAAGTATTGCCCATTAAAAGAGAAGTATATGACCGAATTGACAGTTCTTTTGGTTAACAATATCGTCAAGTAAGCATTTGTGTCAAAGTATTTTTCTCTAGAACCTTTATAAAGGGTTTTTCTCGATATGTTAATTTTAGGGTTTTTAGAAAAAACAACTGTTTTTTTAGAGAGGCTGGACGATACATGGTCACGGTTCGGTAATTAGTAGCCTTCTAATCATCACGGGCAACATTTATGTGTATTAGAAGTTCAATTAGATACTTATTTTTTATATAAAATCGTATTTGAAGGTTTTTCTGCCAATTTTTTAAAAGGTTTTCAGCCACCCACGTGAATAGGATACATTTGGGGCAACGCAAAGGGGAAATATAAGATGCCCCTAGTGATGGGAAATCCGTAGGTGGTCATGGTTTGACGATACGACGTCTGGTTCTCGTTTAATTGATGTTTAGGGCAATTTTTGCCCAATTTTTTTTACGAAGTCCAATTTTCCTATACTTTACATAGTAAAAATTAAAAAACTCAATATTTTCTGAACATATTCAACCGAACTCAACTGACTTACGTACTATTAACATTAAAAAGAGGATACATTAATATTACTATTAGTAAAAGATTTTAAGTGACCTAATATCTTCACTCAGCTGGGATATTTTTTATTTTAAAACAATAAATTGTAAAATTAGCTTCTTCTGTTCGTGTAAAGTGATTTAAACTTGGATAAGTTCTGTATAAACAAATGTATACAAATATATGCAAATTATGCATATTTTGAACTTAATACAACCCCGCATACGAAAATATTAGAAATATATTAGAAATTTGTACATTCTTATTTTTCAAAATAACCTTTTAATCGGCAAATCAGGCCATTTTTATTAAATTGTTTGCAATTAACATATTATAATGTATTATGAAATTATGAATATTACTTTTATAAAATTATATAAGATTAGTTCTTTTGTATTTCAATGAAGGTTTATTGATCATAATCAATATTAATTGAAAACTCTTGAATATGTTATTTTCAAATTTTGTTTCACTTATGCAATAATTACAACAGCGATCTAGATATTACGTAATATGTAATCAATTGCTATGGAATCATTTTCGGCGCTTATTTTAGTAACAACAAATTTTCTGTTTCTTGTAAAAATTTTGTATATTGGAAAACGTATTAAAGAAAAATTATGTATGTTTCTAAAAAATAATTGAAGTCTATTTGAATTATATATATATTTGTTTATTATGCCAGGTGCACTCGAGTTCTATCGGGCCCAAGTCTGATCCTATATATAATTTACTGTATAGTTTGACGCATTTTATGCATTTTGTACAAGTGCCCCCAGTCAATCTGTTACGCTGCTGATGTATCCTCATCTAATTAAGCACTCAACGTTCTGAGCACTAAATAAAGTCGGTTGCAGACATTTAAGTCTAAACGTGAATATATAAATATAAATCAATACTTGCAAATGCATTAATATTTGTTTTAGTACGATTAGATAAGTTACTTCCAAAAAATTTTGATTACATTTTCGTGCTGTTTGCAATGAAGGCAATAAAAGTTACTTTTAATGGTGAATGCCAAATAGTTATAGCCAATAGTAATATTCTCTATGAATTTATTGCAGCTGGTAAGTACCTATCTTTAATTTTATATTATGTAGTTATGTATTCATACATTCAACTACCATTATTTAATTTATTTCTGTTATATATTAACGAATTTAATGTTTAGGTTTGATATAAGTTTATAACCTATTACTAAGGACTTAGTTTTTAATATAATTCTGGAAAATAACATTATGTTAATTCAAGCAATTGAATCTGATAGATAATTATATATAATTTATAATGCAAATTAAATGTTCCTTATCATAATCAGTTGAAATATCATACATTACTTTTAGTTTAACAAGTACAAAGTAACCATTATTATTTTAATTGATGTGATTTATTTTACCTTGATTAGGTGTTAAATTGGAAATTTGAAATGCAAATTTAATAGTGCTTGCTATAAGTATTTAAAAATTCTAATAAACAGCTACAAATTAATATTTTAGTTTAAAAATAATTTTACTAGCTCAATATATTATGCCAAGTAAATATTTTGCAATAAATCGGATCAATATATTAATTTTGATACTTCTCATATATATTTAATTTCTGTAATTTTATTGTCTATAACCATACTTTGGCCTTCCTTATCATTCAAAAGTTTCTGCTTAAGAGGTTTCTGCCAGAAATATTTTTTCCTTAAAATTTTCCAGACTTACACCTGATGAAAATATTATAAAAGCTGAATTAAATAATAATAATTGTTTAAAAACTGTCAATAATATAACTATTTGCATACCTCCTACAGGACTAAAAACTGTAAATTAATTACTATATATAATATATCTTAAAAATGAAAAGGGGTTACTATTTGTATAACTTTAAATGTAGCCAGGTTTCGCTGAAATACATTATTTTACAGCCAAACTTAGATGAATAGTTAATTATATAGAATTCCAATCTGATTTTAAATTATATTTTTTTATGCTTTTTGCACACAATTGTTTGTACAAAAACTTTTGTAACATATTTCAACCAAATATGGCTGTACTTTATATATATTCAAAATTGGGTTGACATATAATAGCCTAATTTAGATGTAATTGAAAGGCAAACTTTTGGAATTTTTTTACTGCCTGTAAGTCATTAGGTTATATTTAGAAAATTATCAAATTTTTTTTATTCCAAAATGTAAATTTCAAGCTAAGATTCTGGTGTCCCTCTGATAGTAAAATGTGAGAAAATAATATTTTTAATGACATGTCTTATTTTTATTTGACCAAATGTGTTTATAAATTATTTACATCCTTATAGTTAATACAAAACAACAATATAGTTATTTGATCCATATTTTTAGTTAATCAATTACTACTACATTAAGGTTTCATGTTTCCCCTGAGAGAACCCTTGCATTAGAAAAATGTAAACCTATCCCTTGAATTTTTTCATGACATATAGTATATAATTCATAATAAACAGTTCATTGAAAAATCATACTTATTTAGCAAAATGCATAACATTAATCTGTTATTTTATAAAAAATAATTTTATATAATAATTATAATAAATTTTATAATTAGCCATTGAAAATCTCTTGCATTTCAAATTGGCAAAAGTATGGGAACCTGGTCTGTGAGTTATGCAATATTTATAATTTAATTATACGTTTAATTTAAATAATAAAATATAGTTATTTTGTAATATATATATTTTAAAAATACAACATGTAGTATGGTACATCCAAAATATGTTATACTGGAAACATGTGAATGTTCAGTAGTTATATAATTATATTCATTATCATACAGTTTAATAATTATGTTAGCCTGGTTATGTTCCCCATGTACAGTAAGAAAGCAGTGTAGGTGTATATACTATTTTGAGGCATTTTAAAAGTATGAAGTACAATTATAGAGTTTCAAATTTTCTAAATTTTAAAATCAGGCCATTTTTCAAAAGTAGTGTGTAGAGAAATTAAGCAAAGTAGGTATTTGACACACTTTTACAAAGCAATTTCACTCTCAGACTTAGTGACATAATATATATATAGAAAGTAAGATACTGACCCCTTTTTACAAACAATAATGACAATAATAATAACCACAACAATACATAATAAAGGTACACTATACATATATATATATATATACTATAAGAGTTGATTGCATAAAGCGGTATTAGCTGCTACCAGTAGTAGTCTAAATACCAGTAGCAGTTACTACCAGGGAGTAAATTCAATTGTATAAAGTGGTATTAGCTTACTACTAGATTAACTAATACCTGGCATAAGTTTTGGGAAATCCATGTTATATTTATTGATTAACCATTTAAAATTTGGAAACTCCATTACAATGTTCTTGATTTCCGCAAATTTAACAATGTTTTTGTTTTGTCCTACAATATAGAATCAGGATGTTTAGTAGAATTATGTCATATTTATAAGAATGCTTTTCATTTGAGAGCAAAATAAGAATAGTTGACTTAAAATAGTTTTTGAAAAATTTCTATAAATTTCTATTATGTACAATGTAAATTAAGATATAAGACATTCAATAACACATTATTATATGTCCGGCCATTTTTTCCAATGCTAACATGAAAACTAAATCAAAATAATGGAGTTATACCTACCCCTCTTGGTAGTAGACCATTGGACTAAATATATAGATTTTTCCAATATTTATGCCTATATGTAAATATTTTACTCCTGGTCACAGTTTATGCAATCTGCGTGGGACTAAATTTATTGATTTTCCTCAAGTTACTACTGCTTTATGTAATCGACTCTAAGAGCATACATACACATTTTGATCCCCCACCAGTTGTAATTATTTGTACACTTTTCACCTATCCCCTCCCCCCTTGTTTGTGTACATACTTTATGGATCATCCCTTATAAAATTATTTTTTAATTATAATATATTAGATGACAGGGGGTTGTACTATCCCCCCCTCTGAATACACCCATGATGTATTTTTTAAGAAATCTGTTCCATTAATGTCCTATACAACATTATGTTGTATTGACAAATAAAAATGAGTTTAAAGGAACATGTAATATATTTAATAGTAAAAATATTAATATTTTTAAAAAAGGAAAATTATTTTCTGTAGCTTTATGGGACAACCAAAATTTTTTTTTAAAAGAACAATACAAATAATTTTCAAACCTACATATTATAAACTAAAAAGAAAATCATTTTGACCTCATTCATTGCAAAAAATCAGGTATAATAGGATTATGCTATAATGTACTTTAAGATTAATTATTTCTTAAAAGGAATTTTAAAATTACTCAAATTTTGTAGAATTTATCTAAACTAATAGCAAATCCAAAAAGATTTTTGGTATTTATTAGAAAAGTTTTCATACCTATACACAAATTTGAGTTATTGCTCGTTTGGTAGTTCTCTAATTATGGAATATTTTGTATATTTATCAATTTTTTGGATGCATAACAACTATTTGTCATGCTATTTAAATGTCATAGTTAAATCATTGATGTCACGATATTTACAATGTTGTATATATTTTTATATTTCAGTTTGTCAATCTTTTAATATACCTAGGATTGAATCTATCAAGTGGAATGGCTGTTCAGTCAATGTCTCCAATTTTGCTGCTCTCCTTAATGAACAGAATTTAGAGTTCATTGTCCAAGTTCCCCAACTTCTTGACATATCAAACTTCCAACAAATTGGTTACTTAGCTGATTTGGGTGACACCCCTACATATGAGGATCCCTCAGTTTATGCACCTCAGTCGTCTTCTCCTGGAGCATCTAATGTATTATCGTCTCCTGATAGACATTTGCCCTCATCCGTCGTAGATGCAGCTAACGCATCTCAGTCATCTTTTCTATTATCGTCTCCTGCTGGACAATTGTCCTCATCCGTCGTAGATGCAGCTAACGCATCTCAGTCATCTTTTCTATTATCATCTCCTGCTAGACAATTATCCTCATCCATCGCAGATGAAAATCTTTTTGTGACACCGAAAAGAATGAAATTCGATCAACAATCGCTATCAGAAGAACCAATACATCGTGCGACACCAGACAGAACCTCGAATGACACTTCAACAAATTCAACACCCAAGACTCTACGAAAGGTAATCTCTTACAACTGCTCCATTTGTGACTGTAACACTACTACTTATAGTTTTATGCTTCATCATTTAAAATTACATGGAAACCAAGCAGCTGTGTTTTGTGAGAACTGTTTCTCCAAATTTAAAAGTCTCTCTGGTTTCAGGAAACATGCTGCTTATTGTTACACTGAACATAACAGTATCTGTAATAATGAAATTGAAAACACCAATGAGGAAACCAATGAAATTGTTACAACATCTAAAATCAATGAAGATTACTTGGGAGTGTTGTCCTTGCATTTGCAGGCAAAACACAGATGTACTCAGAATGTTTTAAACATCGTTTTTAATAATTTAAAAGAAATGCTATCAGTGCCTAATTTAGACATAGAGTCCTTAAAAGCAACATGCGATAAGTTATCCACACCATATGCACGGGAGAAATATTACAGCAAACATTTTCAGACTCCATCTGTAAAAGTGATTGGCCGTCATAGACAAGGGTCTATAATTCACTTTTTGGACATTTTATTTTTTCTGCTACAGTCTCCAGAAATTAATAGCTTTACGTCAGTGACTGAGGAATGGAATCATATCAAAATCGCAGTATATTATGATGACCTTGGCATCGCAAATTCTCTTGGCAAAGCACGTACAAATCAAAAAATATTCGCATTTTATTTTCAGATTTTAAATATTCCTTCAATGTATCGTGGTAGAACTTCCACTATCTTTCCACTATTGTTTACTCGCAGCAAATGGATGAAGGATAGAAGTTTCTTTAGTCTCCTGTTTAAGGATTTTATTTCTTCTATGCAGAAGCTGAAATCTGGTACCGTTATGCAAGTTATGGGTGTTTCCAAAAAAATTACTGTCGAGGTAGTGTACTTTTCAGGGGATTCTCTTGCTGCAAATGCGATTGGAGGCTTCAAGGAAGGTTTCAGTAATAAGACAGTACGCTGTTGCAGGAGGTGTAATTCAACCAGAACACAAATGAAACGGTTTTCTACACATAGTGAGTGCAATATACGTAATGCTGCAGAGCATACAATCCGCATAGCTGAGCTAAATTCTGGCATAAGCAAGGCAGAGAGAAAAAAATGGTCAAAGCACTATGGCGTTGTTTCAAAAAGTCTACTTTCAGATTTTCCTGGTTTTGATGTAACAAAACAAATTTTATTTGACCCTATGCATGATTTGTTGGAAGGTGTCATCCCGCTTCAGCTAGAGCTATTTTTGTCGTATGCTATTCAGCACAAGTTCTTTACTATCTATCAACTCAATAAATGGCTGCAAGATTTTACCTACCCCAATGGTATTGAGAAGCCAAATACGATATTTACAAGTCTGCAACTAAGTGGTAGTTTTAGTAGTGGACAAACCTTGACTCTATCACGTGTGATGTCATTTTTTATTTTGGAGCACATGGATGCATCGGATGAACATTTTATCTGTTTGTTAAAGCTAATTCAGATACTTCAACTTTGCCTGTCTCCAATTGTTACTCCTATTTTTCTGTCTGATTTAACTAACTTAATTCAGTCTCATCACCTCATGTTTTTGCGACTGTATCCAGACAAATTCATCCCGAAGTTGCACTTCCTCATTCACTACCCTGCCCAAGCTGAACGGTTTGGTCCTCTGCGGGAACACATGTGTCTGGCTTATGAAAGAAAGCATCAAGTGATAAAAAATATTCGGCACTTTAATTTCCGAAACATTGCCTTTTCAGCATGTAAAGCTATGATAATCAATACCACTGGTTATTTTTTTAATTCAGCTGGAGAAAGACGTGGAGATGTATACGGAGAAGTTGATGAATTGAAATTTAAAGCGGGTTCAGTCATTTCTGCTAAAGTAAACGGTATACTTTATAAGATTGGGGATATTATTTCTTGTTACCATGAAGAAAAACTAGTGTTCAACAAAATACTGTCAATATCTACAGAAAATGGGAAGCGTGTTTTCAAATGTTCCAAATTGATAGCACAATTACATTCTGTCTACTTTACTTGCTTTGAATCGACAGTAGAGACTGTTTTACATCCAGATGCTCTGACATTTCCCTGGTCTGTCATCCAATATCTTTCTCCAAATGCTACAATTGGCACGATCAATATTTTTCCTCTTGCGCTGCCAAACTTGTCATTTTGCCAGATTTAAATATTTTTTCACAAAATGGTAATTTAATTTTTTGGTTGTTTTTTAGAATTGACCTTATTTTTTAAATTTACACAGTTATTGTATTTTGTTCTTTTCAGATTACAACTGTTCCTTTCACTTCTGATGAACTTGCTCGTTTGAAGAAGTATTTCTCCCCAGCCATTGCGAATTTTTTGAATGGCATTCACACCAATGATATTGTCAAGAAGGAATTGAAACGAAGTATTCTTAATTATTGTCAGGTTTCTCTTCCCGAGGATAACGAGTCATGGGGTCGAAGAGAGTTTTTCTCTCGCTTAAAGTCCACTCTGCTGAGTAATTTTCCTGCCTGCTTGGAGAACTGGGTAAGTTATTACTTTCCCCAGGTCAAAATTTATGTTTCATTTATGTTTAAAAATCATGTACGATTTTAGAATAGTTTTGTTATAGAAAGCTATTAAAATTTTGTCCTTGTCAATTATACATTAGACCAAATACTTATATCTCATTAATAAGTAAATGATTGTGGATTATTGCTGGAATTAAATTCTTTCACACATTTTAGTGGTATATATTAATTATGATTTGTGCATTTAGTTACAGCGCTTGTTTTAACAAGTTTTATTATCTATTTATTAGGATACGCTATTAAGCCAAGTATCTAATATACTTCGCCAACAACGTTGGACTAAAAGTCGTCCCTGTGCCAACCAAACCTTCCAGCAAATGTCGAAGCCAAAAAAATCTACCTATATAACGGAGACAATTTCAATGGCTGAACCAGTGCTTTCGGAAGATCAACTCCTGCTTGAAGTCGAAGTAAGCTATATTTATAGTTTAGATGATTAGACAGTATACAATAATATCATGTGATATCAAAATTAATGTTTTTTCTGTTGTAGTCGATTAAATATATTTACACAGGCATTAAATTAAGATTTTGAAAAATTTGTTTAGCATAACACAAAATAAGATAATTTCCAATGCTATTTATTGTAGAGTGAACTGAAGAAATCAAAGCCGTCTGTAATGGTATTGGCCATTTTGAATCGGAATTTATTCCAGCCAAAAATATATGAGCAGCTTCCACGACGATTATCCCATGCTCCCACACTGATTATCGAGGAGTTCAAGCGCTTGTATCCACAACACCGGAATTTCGAAGATGCTTGCACCATCTTCATAGATGCAGCATTCCCAGGGTCGAATAATCTTCTTCAAAGATTAGAACATTTGCAAGCTCTTATTTGCAGCAAAAGAGCAAAAGATTGCTTATTTCAAAAATCTGAAGTAAGTATAAATAATGGATATTTTATTTTAAATGTGTTACCAATGGTTTGAGTTTTCTTCCTCTGCCACAAGGGAATAGAATCCCATAAAATGCACTTAATTAATGACGTTTTACCTTTTTAACATAAATGGTAAAATTTGTTTATACTATATAACTAATTCAAGCAATATATTTTTTTTAACTAATTTTGTAGAGACTGAGAAATAGTTTGTAATGTTACTACAATTCATATTTTTTATATTTCAATCGCTACCAACTACCGAGCAGCAACAATGTTATTTGCGCATGCTCTTTTACATATAAAGATGGGAGAATCCGATATACATTGTTAATATAATTATTTTCTTTTAAAATTTGGTTTTATAAACGAACATCTGGTCTTTAAAAATTAAAAATCTGGAAAACTGATGCTGAAATAAGTGTTTTATAAATAACCCTGTTTTAAACAATCCTTTTCATTTGTATTCTTTCCAGGTGGAAGATCTAAATGACGAATTGAGGATGCCTGCCAAGTATGGACCTCAAGTCATCTACAATTCGTCAAACTACGGCATTCGAAGCAGGTTGGGTTGTGAGATGGCCAGCACCGAACTGCGAACAATTAAAGAGGTCTTATGTGTTGTAGTTAGTGTGTATTATTTAATGGATCTTTCATATCCCTCTAGTTATGCCCAATTGATGGGCATTTTTCAAGAAATGCTTCTGAAAGAAAAGTTTACACCTAAATCAAAGAAAGTAGTTAATTTTATCGGTTCGTTGAATGTTTCCTAACAATACATTTCACCACTCGAAAATACTTCTAATTGTGGCCTCTGTTATTAGCATTAATTAACGTACATTAAATAATACTTACATATATACAACTTATGTAATATGTACTGCTTACAATCACATTCTACTATCATAATTATACTATACTTTATATCAATCTCCTATCGAATAATATCCTTTTGAAAGTAACATTACAGTATATGCATTTTAATTAGCATTTACATGGAAAGTAAATTAAATTATTGTACATTAAATTTACAATTCGTTTTACTTATGTTTACTTATATAAAATATATATTTTATGTGATATATACGCTTACTTGATATACTCTTGTTTGATCATATCCCTTTGAAAGTAACGGTATATGCATTTTTATTAGCATTTGATAATTCAAAAATTAATGTCAATTAGATTTACGGTTCATGTACCATATATTTTTGTAATATATACTACTTACATTCATACTATTCTTATCTGATCATATCCTTTTGAAAGTAACGTCATATGACGTTAGCTCTGATTTACAATATAACGCCATATATAACGCCATTGGAGCACAATATAACCCCATTTTAACACCATTTTAACGCCATTTTGATGTTACTTTTGGTGTTACTTTAGATAATTATAACGCCATATGTATAGAATATAACGTCATATTAACGCCATTATGGTCTTATATAACGCCATAAATGACGTTACTTCGTGTCCCGATGGCGTTATTTTTTTTTCAAATATAACGTCATAATTTTTTAGTGTGCAGAGACAAATAGTAAAAATAAATGTACTGGTTTTACTAATTACTTAAACCATAGTCAATAGTCGTTATAAAAAGTGCATATAGTATCTAATCAAATATTAAACATTCAAGACAAATATTTTCCACTGAATGACAGATTTAATACTCTATTTGTAAAATCAATATCATTGAAAAGTGTAATTTAATATAAAAAACAAGTTAAAACAGTGTGAATTATTTTTTAATATAATTTTGATAATGATTAAATATAACAATCTGAATATCCAACATATTTTTTGACGAATTCACAAAATGCAGATGTGTATACTATATATATCTAGCTGAAAGCTCAATCAAAATGTGACAACTAATTTATAATGCGTAAGTAAGGAATAAGACGACCCGAATAAAATTGTACCAGTGAAAGGTGATGAATAGACTGAGGAATGATTTCCACACAAAGAAGGCTATATAGGTGTGCACCAGCTATTTAGGGGGTAGGTTTTGATCCCATTAATTTGGTCTATATTATATTATAGTCACACATGAAATGGCAAACTGCAACATGATAAACTCAATTTCCGATTATAAGATGGATGAAATTCAATATATTATACGATGGTTATCCTATTGCTCCTATGACAAATCCCCTTTGGGGGTTTTCATGAAATATGTCTTTCTTCCTTTTTAAAATATTTTGTTCAAATATTGGAACATTTTCCGTATTGAATTCATGCAAAAATCTCGAATTCCTTTCTTTCCGTGATTATTAAAATCATGAGTTAAAAAATTATGGAGTAATTATGACGGACTTGCAATATGTTTAAATCATAAAACTTATCCAAAAATATACAACTAATAAATGTACAAGTATGTCCTATAAAATAGAATTCAAATACGTGAACGGAAATTGTAATAAATCTGAATATTTACCAAGCTTTTAATGGGGGCCGAGATAACCCCCAAATGATCACTCAACAACAAACCTGAAGTCACTCTTCATGACGAAGTCGCTTCAAAACAAAAACAATGTTTCCAAAGGTCACTAATTCGTAAACCTTGTACGAGCTATATTAATCACAATATCAGATTTTATTTCAACTTAATTTAATAAGAAATATAACATTAACTCTGTTAAATGTTCCAAAATGATAAAATAGAAAAAAAGCTGTTTTCTAAATAGAATTAAATGAAAGTAATAAATAATTATAATAAACTTTATATCTTTACACATAGAATATTTCTTATATGGGAATTATTTTCTCATTCCCCACCCCGCTCGCGCATTATACTTTTATATAATTTCAAAGATGTGCCGCCTTCAACCCTGCGCAACCAAATCATATGCCTTTTGTCTTATTAACCTTTTTATGTTTCCACCGTAAATGACAGAGTCAATTTATTGCTTTTTTCTTCTCCTTTTTGAATCACATCAGGCAAAGAAACAAAGTTGTCAGAAGATTCGCAGATTCCAGGAGGAACGGAAGGCCCAAGCAGTCCTAGAAAGGTAACTTTATACCAATGTTCTCCAAAATATAGGAAGAAATATGCGGCGTATAAAAATGTTTCAAAGCCGTAAAATATACATTAAAAACTTTTAAGTTTTAAAAAATCGATATTATGGATTTAAAAAGTTGGCTGTTTTCTAGGTTTTATTGTTGAGGAAAATACTTACTATATTAATATTATTGTATAAAAGTTAATATATGGATATGTATAAAATGTTTAATAAGTTTGACTTCTCGCATGATAAGGTCTCATAATTATAATAATTTGGATCACTAGTTTGATCCTGAATGAAAGACTAAGCCGACATTAATGACATAGTTGATGTATATTCTCGTCTTAATTATATATTTTGATAGTATGTTTTTCGCGCATAAACAAATTTAAAAAATTTTTATATTTAATATTAAATATATTCTAAATTTCCAAATTTCCAAATTTATGTTCTTAGAATGAATTATTTATTATATAAAAAGGATATTTTAGAAATAAAAATAATACTTTATAACCTTTATTAATTATTTTTTAGGGCAAAACGTTTTTCTTTGATGCCGATTCTCCCAACAGTCCGAACCTTTTTAAATCTGACGCCTACCATTCGGACGGAATTCGTGAGTATTTATCCTGTCAAGTCTCTCTATCTGTCAAATTATTACATCAAATCAATGCTAAAATCAATAAATATAACAAAAATAACTGAAACATTTCTTACATTTAAAAGAAATGATACCCTATTTATTATCAATTATGATGTTCTCATGAATATTGGACTAAATATTGGAAATTTAGTAAAAAGAGTTGAAATCGTTGAATGGAATTTTGATGGATTTCATAATATATTAAACCAGAATTAAGGGAACAGGAGGCTGGACGCATACATCAGAGCCCACAAAGCAATTTGTCCCTTCCTTTGTGGGAAAGTCTCAGAAGAACCGACTTCCGCAATGACAGGAAGAGGTTCCTCCGGCCACCAGCCAAGGGCCCAATCATTTGCTCCCTCTAATCTCAAAACTATCTTTTCTCGGTCGATTGAAAGTCCCGTCTGGATGGCGACGCTGTCTTCTTAAAGCGCCAATGTGGTTTCCCCTTTTCTCCATATCTATATCTCTCTCTAGCCCTTTTTTATCGCTTCGAACGCCGTGCTGGTTTCAACGGATCTTCATATCGTTATCAGAATAGGCCTCCCCCTTTTCACTCCTTGAAACCACTTTCAATTGAAGTTAGTTCCCGGTTCTCGACAGAATGTCGGGCTACGCAAGGTACACACACTTTAGAAACTAGCTCTTGCCTCAAGCAACAGAGTTTATAAAGAAATATAATCTAACATGCGGTTTGTGTATATATACATCTGTATATAACGACCAGCTAATTTGGATATAAACACTCACATGCTGTTGGTAACATCTGTGTTTTTCATGTCATAAAACATCAGTGTTATGCTGCTACACCGCGACATTAAATGAGATAACTCTTCTATATGGTGTTTCTATAATCGCCTATAAAGAATTACAGTTCGCCATAAAAACAAAGGTGTCTTGAAACCAGATATATGTTGGGGAATTTTGTGGCTTCGGTTTTATTGTAATTTAATTTATCTTAATGGGAGGTGAGCATACACTTAAAATACACTTCCGCAGTAGCGTGTAAATTTATAGAATACTCTAGTCTAGCTTCAAAAGGGTATAAATGTAGGGTTACCACACATTTTAATGCATTACGGAATTTTATTGAATACAATAAAAAAATAGCTGAATTCTAAAATAATACAAAATAGTTCTTGATTGGAGACATCAAATTAATCTTTGTGTCGGATAAATTTTGATGTGTCATTAATTAACCGTTTTCTTAAGACATTAAAAAGGTAAATCAATTTGATTACAACATAAATACGCAAATAAAAACTGATTGAAATGCGAAATAGCTAAATAACTTTCAATTAAACAAATTTGTAAAAATATAACAAACCGCAAAACAATATAATAAAGTAAAATTAGTTTTCAAAATATTTTTTTATAGATCAATCGATATTTTAAAATTTAAATATTTAATTAATTTAATATTTAATTTTATTTAAATATTTTCTAACAAAATGTTTTGTTAAAAGATTTTTATATATTCTTATGAAGGAACTGTTGTTAAAGTAAACTGTATATCATATATATCTCAACTTGAAAAATGTATTATTATATCATAGCTGAATTCACAAATCGATATTTCAGATTTCGGGATATAAAATATTGTGTTAAACATAAGTAAATATATCTCCATGAGTTTTTTCATCCAAAATAGAAAAGCTTTTTCGAATAATCTCTTATATAAAGGTGAGAAATATATTTCACCGTTATTTAACCCTCAATCCTATGACATTATCAGGAATTGAAAACAATTTCTATGGAAGATTGAAAATTATAAAACTTTTTTTATTAATCTTTTTGTTTACTGATCGTAAGACTACAAGGCTCCTTAGAACAGAATGACGGTGATATAAACATCCCGAAAGAACATAACAAAAAATGAAATAAGGAATAAAATCTTTTACATGTTCATCAAAGTAAAAAAACAAGTAGAAATCAAATCAGTATATTTAAAAATATTTTTTAGTAAAACAATATTTATTAAACAGGCAGAAAGCCCTCTCCAGCTATATGATAAACGAGATACCAATAGTGACCCCTTTATAATTGTAGGTAATGGAGTCATATCTTCCGAAATGGACGTCTGTCGGTGTTGGAGGGGTTGATTTGTACCGCGGAGGTTTTTTTGTTTTCCCATATATTAAAGAATAGGAATATGTATACAATATTATACGTTACTTTACAGGAAAATGTCTATTTCTTATAACAATATAGATAGTTTAGATAGGTTTTCAAATATGTTGCTGTTATGATTTTGAATATAACTGATTTCTTCATTTAAAACAAGAAAAGACGAATATCTTATAAATTTTTATTCCCTGCAGATTCTTTTGAATATTGTTATTATTAGATCCCCTTTTACCAAAAATTCACAGACAATTGTGTTTAATACAAATATTCAAAAGAACATGGAAATAAAATTATATGACATATGTGTTCAGGTTTTGTTTTAATATGTAAATAAATCTGTTATATGTTCAAAATCATATTCAACTAATTTTTTAAAACAAAATTAAACCTTTTATTTTATAAGAAATTGGCATACTATTGTATAAATACTCTTATTTTTTAATATGGGAAAACAAAAAAAACGGTCCAAACCAGCCCTCCAACCATTATCTATACTTATAGGCCGGTCAATGTTGGTACCTCGTTCCTTGTATCTGGAGGTTGTTATATCAGGGGGTCCTGCATTTTCAACTATATCAGGGGTCTTGCATTTTGATCTATACTCAACTTCAACCCTATACGATTATATTTCAAACACCCTATATCCAATTAATCAATATTCAAAGTTGAGGATGAACATTCATATGTGTCACGCAATAAAGAATTGCCTCAAAAACCAAAACAGACCTGTCATATTTTCTAACATGACAAAAAAAGATGAAAGAGCAAAAGAAAACGCTATATATATAAGCTGCTTCATGAGGAGAATTATCACATTATAATTATATCGTCACAGACAAATTTGGTATTTAAATTCACTTCCAGGATATTCCATCAAGACCCAATCATTTATGTGTTTCCATCTTTCCGCCACAACATTTTTGTGAATTAATTATTAATTATATTAGAACACATTTTTGCTTTCACTTTATAAAACACAAAAATATGCCTTATACAAAATATTAGAATATGATTTTGGTAAAATGGGATAAATAATGCTGTTTTAAACATATTAAAAAGAAAACTAAATCTTTTCGGTTTTATTAAATTAATTTCCATTCATTAATCCAACCTCAGCTCACAACCCCTCCTTCATACATAAAATATAAAGGAATTAGGTCGTTCTTTTCTCTGGATATTAACACGTTTTCCGCGTATAAATGTTTTTGGCGGATGACAAATTTGACCCTTCGACAGTTCTAATTTAATTAGTTAGCGAGTTATATTTGGGTATTATAATTTGGGATCTATATGGTTGTCCCAACTGCAATCTTGTGTAAGTTTTCTCTGTGAACAAAGAATTGTGGGGTGGTAAAACTTGATAACTATAGACAATTATTATCAAAAAGTTCCAAGGATGATAGGGATGATTCTAATAACTCCTTTCTGATCAAGAGGAAATTTTAAGGCTTCTATATCTCGAATAGTTATTGTGGATTTTCCCATGGTTAGAATATTTTGCAATGTTTCTCGATGTTCACACAGCTCAGGGGACACAAAGTTTCAAATTAGACGAGGCGATCAGACGATACAAGAGATAAACAAGAGATAACCTTAGAGATACCGCTGGGAATTATATTTATACACAAATTTATCAATTCTTTATTCTTTGTTTATTGTTATTTGACTTCAGTTTGAAACCAACTTGCGAAGATAACTTTATAAATATATTCTAAACATTAAAACTAATTCGTTTTAAGTGACTCGAAATTGTGTTGTTTATTTATGAGAAATTGATTTCAAATTAACAATTTAAATTGTCCAATAGTTTATATTTGAGGAGTCTAAATATATTTATTATTGCATTCCACTATTCAGGTCGTGAAACCACTTGGGGTAAAGCCGGCGGTTCGTACTACAAATACTCCAACGTCACTGGGGACCTTATGACTGAAGACCAGATCGAACTGGCCACACGACAGTACTCGGCTACATCTTCAGGCATTGGTCCTGACTACCAAACCTTGGACGGCATTGAGGGACGTTACTTTCGAGTTCCCGCGTCTGGTGGTAGCGGTGGAGACAAGTTGGACAGCCGAAGCAATAATGTTTACTACGAAGTCCACGATCAATCTTCTGGTGGGGGTGGAGGCGGTTATATGGGCCCTCCACCTCAACAGCCCTTCTATGGGAACTTTCCTGTTACTATCGGAGGGGAAGGGCAGGGAAGTGGGACTACAAAGTTTTATGCTATAGAGAGGGGTGGCTCGGTCCTGACAACTCCTAGAATGCATCCCAAGGCTGGCCAGGCTAGTTTTGTGTGACCATGAACCTTTCTGTAAATATGTACAGTGTCTTATGTATTTATTCATTCCATAACCAATCGACCATCTCCCAAGAATATCATTGTTGTTAACAATTAATTAAAATATTATTGACGCTACCCGAATTCCTAATTCAATAAATTTATGTTAATGCAAATTAAAAATTATTTTCCTTAATTTTCAACTAACTTCATACTTTATAAAAGTGCACAAAATCTTTTATTGTATCTTCTCAAATCTCGGATTATATTGCGTACAGTCCACATTTACCAATCATTTAAAATTAATGCCAAACAATTATAAAACTTTGAGGAAACATTGCAAACATAATTGCAGACTTCTGCAAGCCAATTTAAGAAAATTTGACAAGCTATATTCGTGCTTAATTTTCCACTTAAAAGGATAATTTCCGGATTATTTCCTTCATAATCGCCACAATACTTTGCTGAAAGGTAGCATCAATATAAAACCCATAATTGCAAACTTTTCTTGGAGGGAATTAACAGCCAGATTGCAAAATAAATAAGGACTTACTTGTTATTTGTTAGATAAATATACTCCTCTTCACGCGAGCGAGGGCGAGTGTTGCCATGTAAAGACTGTAAATGCACTTGACTCGCGTGCATGCATAGTTTATGACAGATTGGACATGTGATAATACTCCTTTGGTATTTAACATAAATTGTGCCCACCATTGCATAAATATTGCTTGTTTAGACGATTTGCTTGCTATCTGCTTCTGTCTGACCTTGTTCATCAAATGTATAACCAGCAGAAATCTTGTCTTATCTATACTTACTTAACCTAGAGACGATCTTTCTCTCCCACTCTTTCTATATATATTACAAAATATCTTTTGCAGTAAATCAGACCATATCAAATGCAAAGGCCGCCATGAGTGAGTAATTCATAGATGTGATAATCGTAAAATGCGACATAAATTTATGTTACCTGATAATTTAAACATATTTAAATAAAATTGGTAGTGTTTTCTAATTTATATTTAATTTGTTAATAAAATGTTTATATATATTTAACAATAGGCACATTATAGCAATACGCAATACTTAAATAAATGAAACATTGTCAACTAACTTTGGAAAATGTGCTTTGTATATTTCATACGATTTATTTATGATGTAAAAACGACTTGTTAATGTACAATCTATACATGATGTAATATTTATAACCAATTCACATGTATTTTCCTACAATTATAGTATTTTGTAGAAATATAAAAATATTTTTAATACATTTGATCCGTGATAAGTCAATCAAAATTTTCTAAATAAAAAAGAATTCGTAGATTAGACCAGATACCAAAAATATTATTATTTAAAATCGATTAAGTTATAATATTTAAATTTACAATTGCATTTGACTATATTTTCTGACTATCACATTATATTATTAATGTAAATTTCTTCACATATGTAAATATGATCCATTATAGTTCAATATCAACATTTCAGTTAATTCGAAAGCGCGATACCTCTAAAATAAATTATTACATTTTTCAAGTATTCTTTAATACAACTTTTTATTATTAAATAGTTGTTTGTTTCATAATAATTAATCAAAACTTTATATTTAAACAATATTTGATGTCAAAATTATACCTAATTTATTGACTATTATATATTATCATTTTGTAAATGATGCTTGTAACTTCTATTCACTACATAACTCAGCATAATTAACAGCAAACTATGTTGGCTCTTGCTAAACATATTTTTCACCTTATATTATACTAATTTATGTTAATTATAGAAATTAATACGGTATAAAGTTTTTGATTTATTTTGTAAAACTGAATTATTTAAAATGTGAAAGTTTTCACTGTTTGTTTATAAATACATTTAATATTTTCTACACATTTTTTCAATATTTTTATGATGCCATTATTAAAACTCATAATTGACCTTCAAACAGATATATTTATTTTATTTATTCATTAAAAAAATTAGTAAAATAATTTATATAAAGGTCGTTGTTTTTTCATTATCTTCAGAAAGCATTCGTAATGTTTCATGAAAATAATCAAATTAAAAATAAACATTTTACTGCTTTTGCAAACCACACATTGAAATAGCGGTATTATATTGTTCTATAATAAAAACAGTTATTGTAAATACCAAATAATAAAAACTTCTATCTCTAATATTAAATATACCACATTCTAAAAATCAAAAATACTTGGATAAATCTGAAAATATTTAACATTTGCAAAGTCAGACGTATACAAATATCATTTAAGTGGTGTATAAATGCAATACATTGTATAGATATATAAAAATTTAAAAATAACATTAATTTAATATATAATCAAAAATAATTTATATATGTGGTTTGCTTTAATGTGACTTTTACAATATTATATCCATAATCCTCCCGGTTATGTGAATTTATACAAATATTATTCAAAACTCATTATATTTCTTCATTTGTAAACTGTTATTCAATAAAAAGTTCAAAATTTATTGTAAAATATTAAATAAGAGTTAAATAAAAGAAAAATGAGTCTCTCAAAAATTAATTGGAGACAATACAACGTTGAGAATACTCGATCTGGACAAACTCCTTTTGATTTGTTTCTGTTTTATATAGAATCATTTATTTTTAGAGTTTTGGCATTGTTTTAGCTGCATAATTTCATACTGAGTTTTAATTTCATAATTTATTTTATATTATTATGACCTTCTCTGACTCCAATAATCATATTATAACCATTACATTTTGACACTGTAAGTATTGTAATACACACATATATACCATTTTAAACACTTTTAAAACAATTTTATAACTTCCCATTCGTCCATAAATCATGCTTCCATTATACGAATCTAGAACCATAGTCTGTTCTATTCATTTTTAAAGTCGTGATAACTTTAATTAAAACCATGGAGAAGTCTTGTCTATATTGACTATTGTCTATTGTTTAGTCTCTTATAAATCGTTTCTCATAATTAATAATATCGCGAAAAAACTTCTTTGATAGAACCTTCCCTTGGGTTAAATCGGATTTTCAATTTACTCCAGTCTTAGTAATGATAATTCAGTGATTTCCAGCGCTGCGTGTAAAGGTTATTGTCTCAATACTACTGAAACAATTGAAACGCGAAATTCAAATAGAATTGATATGTCACCGCCCCTTAAAATTTAACACTATATTATGAATTAGAATATCCGGAATAATTATTTCTTTCCTGGTATGATGGGATCTAACTATAAGCAAGCCTGTAATGTTGATGTTTTGTTATCCGTATGCGCAAAGTATATTTACAATACGTATAAGCAAAAAAATGTATACTTGTGATTATGTAAACATCAAGACGACCAGATTAATCCACTTTTAAAGTTTTCGTTTGTAGTTTCAATTTTTGTATCGACACAGTTCAAAGCATTCAAAATATTGAAATCTATTTATTCAATTAAACTTGCTATTTTATTTTTGCAGATGTAGAAATAAATAGAATACAATTATTAAACTACCGTTTAATTTTAATACTAATCAATTGTCCGATATTTATTTAATTACATTTTTTTATATTTAACCTTTATAAACAAATATTTCTAATCATTTGTTCAATAATACACAAAATGCATTAAGGTTTCATATTTCGTAATCAAAGACGCATTATAAATTCGACAAACAGACATCATGAAAACAAAAAGATAATTTCTGCTGTATTTTGTCAAAACTATAAACTTTAGCCTTTCTTAAGTCACAGGACAAATCTGGCTTTCTCAAAAATTGATTAAATTCAAGGATAATCATCGCTGAACATACAGACAATTTCAACCTAAGCTAATTTATCTCTGCATAATAAAATGAAACTAATTTTTTTTCCTTTCTAAGCTTCTTAAATAAAGTATCCGACCATAGACTTCTCTCGATGTTGATTGTGCAAAAATGGAAAGAATAAACATCAGAGAAGTCCCCGACAATCTTCTGCTATGAACGCGGGGTGGTCAGGTTTCTTTAATGACTCTAAGCTCCAATCTTCCCCATCCATCCATCAGGTAGAAATCAGTCTATCTATCTGGGCAAAGTCTTTTCATTCTTACTATATGAAGTCGCTATATACACCTTGAATTCTAATTAAAGTAAAAATATTATAGAATAATGTTAAACAATTTCTTCTTGAAATGGAACGAAAAGTTTTTTTTTCTAAAAAAGAGTATTATAGCGTACAACTGTTTGGAGAAAGGGCTGAGGAAAATACAGAACACGGAAAAACTCACTATAGTTTTAGATATACTATAAATCCAAATCAATAATTGCAAGCCGCTGGCTAAATTACAATCTTTCTCTTTAATTAAAATCTTTCTCATTAAGATGAAATTTAAACGATTGCAATGAAATATTTAAATGTCTTTACTTCTGTATAAAGAAGACTACTGCTCCGATTCTCATATTAAAATGGTGACATTTGAGAAAAAACTGAGGAAATCATCTGTCAATTATATAGATTACTCATCAAACTTGTTATCGTAAAAAGTTTTAATTTGCGATGCCTTTTATCTATATCAATTTCTTCACTATTTCGCCAGCTCAAATGTCTGTCAAATACTAAATTCGTTTAAAGTATAGTTCTAGAAATTCTCCTACAATCATTTATTCATAATTATGGGAATTGACGTATTTCATATTTGAAAGATATTTTCGCGACATACCTACTTTAATTCATACAAAAGTAATACATATATAAAATTAACACAATTTAAATTAATTTATAAATTAAAATTGATTTTAATAATTTTATTTTCACATGCATAGAAAGATCATATAGTCAATTATTTCTATGATGAATTCACATGTATACTTCAGGGTATTTATGATCGTGAATATTATATAAATATTTGACAATTTATTACAATGTATGTTATATTTGCTTCTTCAACGATATAATTTCTTTCATTTTAAATATTTACACTATAAATAAATTCATCTATCTTATCTACTTTGAATATTTACGTAAATATTCAATAATGACCGCAAATATTAAATGTCATATAACGTTTATCAACGCTATAGTTCACCGTGAATCTGAATTCAATGACTTGCATAGACATAAATCATAATGGTGAACAATAGTACTATTCTAAGGTCATTTTAAATTTATCGTACAAGATATGTGTTTGTAATATATAAATTATACATATTATCTTTAAAAGAAATGAATGTCAAATTAAGAAAGATTTTCTATTCAAAAATTTTTATTCTATGGTTTAAGTTGTGATATATTCTGTGTTTATGTTGTGATATATTCTGTGTTTATGTTGTCATATATTCTGTGTTTATGTTGTCATATATTCTGTTTTTATGTGGTCATATATTGTGTGTTTATGTTGTCGTATATTCTGTTTTTATGTTGTCATATATTCTGTGTTTATGTTGTCATATATTGTGTGTTTATGTTGTCATATATTCTGTGTTTATGTTGTCATATATTCTGTGTTTATGTTGTCATATATTCTGTGTTTA
>JAUZNC010025452.1:0-10994 GCA_034780395.1 Vannuccia rotundouncinata | reverse complement strand
AATAGTTTTCCCACAAGAGAATACATTTCTTTCACACAAAACAAGTAGCGACATGGAGAGCATGTATAGCATGTATAAAATAATCGAAATAAGTTTTTAATGGAATATTGATACTGCTTTTCTTTCTCTTATAAAACGACACAAACTTACAAAAAATTTGATATATTCTCTTTGGATTTTGTAGAACTAGCTTTAGTAAATACTTAGCCCGAATAGAAATACTTAGAGCTGAGTGGTTGGTGGGTTATTCACAACTCTACAACTCAAATTAAAACACTCTCGTTAGATCCAAATCTTTTCCAGACAACTAAATTATCATAGCGTAATGACTACTTTTAATAAATTGGTAAAGTAGAATTGTAGAACTGTCGAGTGAGTGAAGAGATCGACTCAATCAAATTCACCGATTCCTCTAAGTTTCATAAAATAGATGATATTTTATATATAAATCTACCCGTAGAACTATAATGACTTTCTTGGTTATAATAACATAGAATATATTGACCAATTAGTGTTGAATAAAGAAATATACAAATACAAACTATTTCCAGTTCTGATTTTATTTCATTTTCATAAAATTTTGACGCGTACTATAACTGCGATATTTGTTTATTGTGTAACTGCGTGACTGTTATATAGGTATGACATAAAATTAGTACCAAAAAGTTAACACAAAGGGATTTTTAAACTTAAAATAAGCTATTATAATAAGAAAGTTATCTTAAAATATCAGGTATTGATCAAGGCGCAAATATTTTTCTACGTATATCGGCAGAAATCCACTTTTATTAAGAAGCCGATTATCACAAATAGCTTTACAGAAATGTAAAGGCCTTTTAACAGAAAAAATAGAATAGAAGACATTCAATATTGGTCAGAGATTTTAATTTTAGGACTAAATTTTGTTGATGAACATTGATTACGACAAGGAGAAACTCGTAAGTTTGACATAATATATGAGAAAACTAGAGATGTCATTTATAAATTGATCAGAAATTTAAAATAATAAATATAGGAAGCTGCATTTCCTAAAACAATTTAAAGCGACACATTCGTGACTTCGTCAAAAGCAACCTGTTAAAGGTAAATCTTTTGCCAAGAAAACTACAAAACAGAGAAAATTATGATTATAAGAGAATGTAGAAGGCGTAGGCGGAACTGTACTGTGAGACGCACATGACGCAAGCAAACTGTCAAAGCATTTCATTGCTACATTTTATCAAGAATTTAAATGTAATCTAAGAATACGATCTAGCATCCTTAATTACTATTATAAAATGGAATTTACAATACGAAAACTATTCTGCTCTAACTTGAAGCTAGAATATTGTTTTAACATAATTGTTTAGAATTCATAACCAGCACTGTGCAACACAAAAGATCAGCCATAAATAATAATTTAGGCAGAACAAAGCCAGTTTAGATGCAAATAGATCAAAGTATCTCAGCATCGTGTTTATGCAATATCCCATAATACCTTATATTATTAGCGTCCCTAGTTTATTTATGTTCGTGAGTTAACATATTGTCAAAACAAGTACGTCATATCAAATAATTAAAACAAATTTGACCTTCGAAAATAAATAACAGTTTTTTTTTTAAAAAATTTCATTAAAATCTTTTTTAAAGGTTCTTCTTATGTCTGCAAAAATTTTAGTAAACAATATTTTATTTATAAATATTTACTTTGGTCACATTTTAATAATAAATGTAACTAAATATTACTTGAAATTTATCTTCAGTCTCATTGACAAGATCAATGGTTATAGGATTAGGTTGTGGCCCTAACTTCAGAGCCGGACGAAGCTGTTGGCCTGCGACAAGGGATGGAAGAGCCCTGATTTGAGGAACTGATGATGACTGTTGCATCATGAAGCATGGTTGTTGTTGATTGTTGCTATTGGCAATCATATTGAGTTGCTGTTGTTGTTGTAAGTGGGCAGCTGAGGATGTTGAAATAGTTTCGACGTCATCGTTGGATCCTCGGGCCCGTTTAGCGGCAACTGCTGATCCTGCTGGTGTAAATTTCAAAATTAACTTTGATATTCATAAAATTATAATATACTTAAATATACTACTCGTTCAAATTTTAGTAGTATATAGTCATATTAAACTATTAAACTTTTTAAATATATGTTATTTTAATTTTGTCAATAAAAATAGATCTGTAAAATATATTTTTGAAAAACTGAATAAATTTAATAATAACTGTTCCGGTGTTTAATAACTGTTTAATAATAACACCAGAATCCACATTTACTATAAAATGGCAAGCAATTATTATTCTAATCAACAATACAATTCAATATATATTATTTTTTCTTCTAGAATAGCTGTTGTACCTACCTTCGCCCTGCTCAGTAGTCCAAGAACGGATAGCCCCACTCCCTAAAGGTAATGGCGGCGGTTGGTTTGCTTGACTAGTCAACTGGAAGTGATGCGAGTTCCTGTAATGACTCGTGATTGTTTCGTGATCATTGGCAGTGAAAGGACATAGTGTGCAGCGCTGCACCTGACTGGAGGGTGTGGTGCTCGTTGTCGTTGAATCAGCGTTGAGGGAGCCATTCACTCGAGTCTGAGAGATGCACTTGATTGTGACCTTGGTAAAAGGAGCAAAGAAAAGCCAAATTAATTCATTTATACCAGCTAAAGAACACTAAAATATATTATTACTAATTACATATTATATAATTATATATATTGGTTGTTGACGTATTCTAAACGATTTTTTATTATATAAAATTATTTAGTAGAATTTATGAGAATTTAATTAATCACTTCTAAAAATAAAATAGAGGTGTTCTAAACAGATATGTTCCAAAGTTGAGAGAATAAATCACGAGCACATTATTCTGTGAGTTCCCTCATAATAGACATACAGTCTTCTAGCTGAGCTATGGATATAATATTGTTATATGAACAAGTAAGGGAATCAGTATATTATACTTATTCATATAACTTGATACAGTGAGTGAGTGTATCGAAGAGAAAATATTTTCTACAGGATGTAACACATAGCGACGGCCGTATAATATATATGCGATAGGTATGTAGCCTTGACTATATCATATAATCGTATAGATTTAGTCAGGAAGATATATGGTTATATTCACAATATGCACATAGTTGTCCAATACCCATAGATAATGAACAGTTGTATTATATACGTGCAGATTTAGCATTAATACTGTGTCCGCTATTCAGACTATGCCCTTTAAAATAACGGAACGAGATATTCGACGCATTAAATCTATAGAATTATTGCAATAAGGGCAGGAATACAAATAACAATAGGACTTCCTGCAGATTGGTATGGATAATAAATAATTTTAAATAGTATTAATAGACTGCCTCATATATTGTGACACATACTGTTAGGTATATAAATTCGCTCATATTTACAGGAAGTAATAAAAAACATTGCGAATGTTTAGTGTGCTGCAATCTAAATTATAAACTTATTAAAATAAAATCAAGATCATAAAATGACTATATAAATAATAAAAAAAAGAAAATCCTACCGGTTGGTCATGATGCCAAACGCTAGCGTGCTCTTGAAGAAGTGGCTGACTAGTTGAAATAACAGCACACACAGAGCACTGATAGAGGCAACAATCGCAGGCGATGTCAGCATGAGCACTCATGAGGTGCTCAAGTAGACGGGAGACAGAAAGTGTAAGCAATTGACAGTAGGAGCAGTGGAGGGCGAGCACTCGTTTGGGTTCCAGGGCGGAGCCTGAACCTCCACTGGAGGAACTCAGAAGCATGTTTTAAAAATTGAAGGGTTACAGCGGAAAATTCGACTATCTGTAAAGACTAATGAAAAAGAAAATGTGGATAAATTTGGATAAAGATCAGTAGCTGTAAAATTCACTATTCAATATTCACTAATTCAATATTTTTCACAAAATTCACTATTTTTTATTAATGTGTCTTAAAACAATATTAATAATATATTTTATCTGAGTAGAAATCAACCAAGGATTAAAAATCTTTTAAAACAATATTATGAAAAAGAATAAATCCAATTTAAAAAATTGTATATATTTATATCAGATAAACAAGTTAGAAATTTTGATGACGGTTCACGAATGAACAACAAATTTTTTAAATGCAGTCGGTAAAAATGAAAATTATTAATCCCCAATACAGTCTATCTTAGTCGGCATCTCCTTTGCAATCAAGATATCTTCCAGCAGAGTGTACAAACTTTCGCCGCATTGCACACACGGCAAACACACTCCATGGACATCTTGCAATCGAGACTTGAGGGAAGTCAACAGATCTGTTCCAAGTTTTGATTGGATCAAAGTTAGTCCCAACGCTGCAAGCCAGTTATCATCGACCACGCTCCAATCTAACGTTCCATTATTTGCAATATTAAGAGTGACAGTAGCTAGGGTCTCTAGCAGACTAGAGGTTACTTGCTGGCGATAGCCTTCGTTAGAAGCTGCTTTGATGAACAAAGAAGAGAGAGTCGAACTCAATATTTCCAATGGGAAATCGAACAGGCTGGTGGATATTGTCATTGCAATAGATTTCACTGATTTGAATGTTTCAGAATCTTCCTCCAAGTAGAATAACACTCGAAGACAGAGACAAATTAAAAGCTCTCTAAATTCGCTGGAAATGCAATTTCCTGTCACATTGGCGTGGCACAGTATCAATAAAATGTCGATGGCCGTAGATGGAATTTCATATTTCTTAGAAGATACAACTGATATAAGTTTTAAAGCGGTATCAAGAAAAAAGCAAGGGAACAGCTGTAATTCACCAACTTCAATGTACCTGATCATGCAGTTCTTCTGGTAATTCAAAAGCTGCTCAAGTTCATCCAAGGCCTCTTCAGTAGCCATAGCTGCAACAAGATGACAGTAAAATAAGGAATAGGTCATTTTGTCCATCGCAAAACACTCTTTTTTGACACAAGGTTTTAAAGAATTCAATATGCCAGAAAAAAGATCATCGTCCATGGCGTCATTATCCATCAGATAAATACACAAAGATTCTAGAGCCATCAAGTGCTTCTCTTCGGGATCATCCGCTAATTGGGAGTGAAGTAGGCGGACTACTTCGATTTTTTGTTTCATATTGAAATTTAAGGTTGAGAAAAATCGTGGTACTAGATCAGAAGTCATCATCCATTCTTTAGCATAAGGAAAAAGTTGAATGAGAACCTCCTCAGAAATAAGCGATGGTGATTTCTGCAATGCAATAATTTCATAAAATCTACGGCATAGTTTGGTGTCCTTATCTATGAATGCTCTCAATAAACTAGTCTCAAAAGACCTCACTATTGACGAATCAATACTTGGGTGGGTCATGTTGAACTGAACGGATCTGTTCGAGGCTAATCGAATGAGGTGGAAAAGGACATCTGTCCTGACTGAAGAAGACAAATTCTGTTGAACAGATATAATTTCAGATTTTGAATTTTCAGACAAATGATTCCAGGAAAGATAGAAAACAAAAATGTGGATTGATATATGCTTCAGAGAAGCCTGTTGTGAAAAACTAGAAAGCAATATGATTTCAAATGAGCCCATAAAATCATGTAGCATATTTTTGGAACTATCTGCAGATTTTGCGTTAGCTAAAACAGCACTAAATAAATCACAAGCTAATATTGAATTAAAAGTGAACATGTTCATTAATTTAGCAACAAACAAGGGCAATTTTAAATTCAAATTTAACTGATCATGTAAATTAATAACATGAGCAAGAAATTCCAAAACAATTTTGTGCACAAAAATGCTTGATGAGGATGTATAAATATCAATTGTTGACTGCAATATATCATCTGAAAGAATGGTCTCCAAAATGCACTGTAGAGAGTCACGCTTACAATGTTGCCCTTCTAAAAGAACACAGAATCCATCCATTAAGGCATGATGCATGTCGGACGAGGTTAACTTTGTCAAACCTACCAGTGCAAAAGTATGGACAACGTTTAATAAATTCGTCTTCTGGGCAATTTGAGGAAGATATTTTTCCAACAGAACAAATACCACTTTAACAATTGTTGGATGGCATAATGTTTCTAATCTGAGAGCTGTTGTCATATGCTTAAAAAGTTGGTGCAAAAAGTCTTCAAAACTTGTGGGACAACTAGCCTCAAAATTAATCCAAAATTTCGCATGTTCAGATTTGTTTGAACAGCTTAGACAAGAAGCCAGTCTCATAAGGAGGGTGTCATCAAGGGTTCCTGAAAATGAGGAATCCAATGAATGAAGAACTTCTAAAAGGGACATCGTGTAGCTATCTGAAAATAAAAAGAAAGTAATGCAATTAATTATATATAAAATTTCCATTGTTTTTTTTACTTTATATTTGTTTTTTTAAAAACAACTTTTCTAACAATTCAACCAGGATAAAGTGATTTAGATATTTTGAACACATGTTATGCTGGCTGATGTATAAAATATGTATTGCCTAAATAATGAGAAAGGTTTGTGCATTAGTGTGTTAATCTTGGACGGTAATCACAGTAGAATTCGGTTTAATCGTAATTTGGTATAGGTGAAATATGGGAATACAATATTACGCGAATTCTACTGTAGTAGTATATAGTTCATAAAGTATAAAATAATATATCAACCAATATAAACACACATAAACACATACACATTAATGCACAAACCTAACATTTGGTTAACATACTAGAATATGATTCAAACTATAAGAACATTGTTAAAAATAGTTTACTAATTATGTGAAGTTTGATAAATTCAAATAAATGGCAAACCTACTACATTATTATTTACAATTAATTTAAACAACTGAAGTATTTTAGTACAATTAAAAAAGATTAAAATACTCCTTCTTGATTATAAATAATAACTGGGATAATTTCAAAAATATATTATAAATACTCAATAAAACACTAAAAATAACTTTAAATCTGGGAATTGTATAAAAATTTCCCTCTTCATAATTTTTATATGTATATTTCATAGTATATTATATTTTAGAAATTATTATAAAAAAATATACAACAAAAAAAGTTTAAATAGAAAAAAAAGGGTATACATAGACTAGCAAACCATTTAATGATTAAAATAATAGTAAATGTTATAAGTAACATATAAATATATTATATATACAGGGTGTTTCAAAAGTCAGGCATCTTCTATTCAATCATAAGGTATATGCATGTTGCATGATTACCATGTGATTGTTGCTCTGTGAGTGATGAAGCCATGTTTCATTTGTCTTCAAAAGTAAAGAGTGATTCCAACCCATTATTATATATATATATATATATAGGTATAATGCGAGATTTATTTATTTCAATGACGAAATATTATATTCATGGAACATAGTTTAATTATATGTGTATATATTATATACAGTGCAATTCGCCTATATCATATTCCTGTATTTCCCATAAAAATTACATAAGAAGTGGGGTGAACAGTTCACACCTGCCACTCAATAAACGTGTTTCATGCAACTCCAGGATCATGAGAAATCACATGAAAAAAAGTCGTAGTGTGGACACAGTATGAAATAATACCATCATTCCTGCTATCTGTGATCGTTGAGAAGCTGCAGTCATTAACAGCTAGGAACATTTTTGAACTGATTGGGCAAGCTTGCAGTGAAATTGCTTTCAGCGAACAAATGCAGTCAGTGAATGCACAAAGTTCCCTTCGAAGAGTAAAATACAAATTGTAGTTAATTTTTCAAAATATACATGTAGAAATTTAGAAACAATTTAAAACACATTTGTTTTCCATTAGTCTCCCCCTGTGAAAAAATATTTAATATTTTTTATCATTTATTTTCAAATCAAAAACAATATTTAATTAGAACATATTCCTATTTCACAAGGGGGGACCAAAAAAATCAAATATGTTTTTTGATTGTATTCATGTTAAAATAAATAATTTAAAAAATTTAAACATTTTTTAAAGCCAAAGGAAATCAAATGTGTTTTGGAATGGGTTTCTGGATGTGTTTCTGAATTTATTTATAAAGTTCTACTCCTGACTTTTTAATACAATTAAATGAGAAAAAGATTGATTGATTAGTAGAATAAAATAACTAATTCATATATTTTTAAATATTATTATCTATAATTCTATAGTAGACAACTTGAAAAGAAAATAGTAGTATTTAAAGGTTGCTCTCAATCTGTGTAACTAGAAACATTGACATGGACATAATTGCATCCAAACTTCTGGCTGATAAATTGTCTTTAATTGAGCCAATAAGGAATGGAGAGTCTCTGAAGAATATATTCAGGTATTTAGAAAAACTTTATTTAAGTAGATGTTATTAAATAAAATTATTTACTGGGCTATATAACCCGTCCCATCTCTGCTAAAAAGCACATTTTTTATTAACTATCAAAATTGTTCCATTAATAATCATAGCAATCTGTATAGATAAGTATAGTAAAACTCACTACATATAGATAAAGATTAGTTAAATAAGAATAATTGTACTTTATAAACAGAAAATCGGCACATGTTAATGTTTCTAAATGTTATTAAAACTTAATAATCAAAATACGTTGGCCTCTTTTCATTGCATCCAATAAATTGTTTGGCAACAAAAAAACAAACGAGTTTGTCAGTGTGAGATCTATGTCAATGCAGGAGGGTAATGTTATTAAAACAATGTTGTACTATTGTTGATAGCAGAAACATTTTTATTCTCCCTAGTAATGAAAAACTTCATTCTGTGGTTGCTGATGAAACTAGAAATGTAAGATATAATTGAATCAGTTTATGTACTTCAGTAGTAATATCTACTGCAATATTAATGGATTGGAATATTTGTACCAGTATTAAGATTTTGGTAGCACTATTGAAATTTTTGCAAGATCAACTAGTCCACAGGGAGTAAAGCTAGCTGCTGTTTGAGTTTGATGAAGTCGATATCATTGGAATAGAATTGCTGAAGACATTCTGGCACTTCCAAAATTACATTCTTTGATGAATCAAGCCACGGATTTTCAATTAATTTTAAATTGTAGTTTAAATATTGTATCATCAAATCTTAAAAGATCTTTGATATGGCAAAACATATGACAGTCACTACCTTCATCAACATGCCATGGAACATATTTATATCAAGGAAAACAGGATTCTTGAGTAAGACTATTTGATTCTGAAAGTGTGAGATCAAATAATGAATTAAATGACTCATCAGTTCTTAGTCCTTTGAGGTATTCAATAGCCATTTGCAAATTGTGAGATTCCTGCATGTTAACATCATCAGGGTCCTCCCCCAAAAAAATTGTCAAGGGGGGGGGCACAACATGAAGGGGGTGTGTAACTCGATGTCATTATTAATTTTAGAATTATACTTATCTCTATTTAAAATAATATTGGCATGTTCCAGCTAATCTGATTAAGAAAATTTGTATTCTATGGAAATTTAACAAGAGGATTTAATATTGATATCTAAAAGCACAAGAAACCTCTCCTTTATATTACAATTAATAGTTTTAGGCATCATCGGACAAAACAAAATTTATGTTCAATTGTATAATTTGCAATAAAAATAATTAATTTTTACAGCATATTTATTGTAACATAGCCTATGACAACCGGCTATAATGAATATGTTAGCAACCAGTTAGGAACCCTAACCAGTTCTAAACTGGTTGACCAGTTGAGAATTTTTTTATATTTTTCTAAAAAATTATTGACTGGTTGACCAGTTCAGAACTTTAATTATAAAAAGTTCTCAACTGGTCAACCAATTAAGAACTCAAAAAATATCTAAATTACACCTTTTTCGTATTTGTCAAATTGATTAATATGTGGTATTAGTAAATTAAAAATATTTAAACAAAACCTATTTTTAAAAAAGAAAAACCATTATTAAAACACAACAATAATTAATACATTGTGATAAGCTAATACAGTATAAATTATAATATATAGGTATAAGTATATTATAAAACTGTGATTTATCATTGTTTTATATATATATATACATATCAGCAAAGATAAATTAAACAGGTTGATATCCCTAAGAAGCAAGGTGAAAACAGTTATCAATCTCATTAAAGAGTACTTAGTACTCCCCATGATAATTTTGTTTATTCTCCCTGTACATCAAACCATTCTATAGCATTTTCTACTGCAGCTATACCATGTATTAAATGTTTCCATAACTCATTAATTGGTTTCTGTACATTAATTAGCTTTTCTGTTCGAAATTGTTTTATTTATTATTTAATCATTGGTTACTTATAATTAAGGTGTGACTTCTAGATATTTACACCCCAATTTGTTATGTTGCATTATCCAAATTCACAATTACATTGATGGAGCTTCATATACATAGAAATTATTTTAAGCAGATTTCCATAATTCCATTAAATTTTTAAATAATGTGTTTAAAAATTGTAATTATATTAATTAATAATATAGTTTATGAGTAATAATAGTCTTAAATTTAATCTTTATAGATATATTTCTTTCCAACTGCAAGGCTAAATAAAATCTAAACTGTACATACTCATAAATTACATATTTATATAGTAAATTATTATTAAAAAATTGTTTTATTTAAATAATTTTAATTTACTAATATCACACATTAATCTAAGTTCTTAACTGGTTGGAAGTTCCAAACTGGTCACCAACATATACAAATCAATACAATCATATGTGTATAATGTATATAATGTACCATTGAATCTGTCATACAATGTTAATGATTTTTCTCTAACAGCCAGAATGTTCAATTTACTCATAACTATGACACATAACGTATTATAAATTGATCAAATATAAGAAAAGTGTGTTACATAAAATCTGTTACAATCGGTTGGGTTGGGAGCATTGACAAAATTAATAAAACTAATCTAGTCCTGTAAAATATCAACAAGTTTGGGAGTGGTCAGATGGAGCTGCACTTTGGCTTGCTCTCACACACATATTCTCTCTCTTAGTCTTAACCAGTTGTGCCCGGGATGGCAAGACTGTCTTGCCATGAGCATATGTACCCCCAGCACCGGGTGGCAAGACAGT
>JAUZNC010025442.1:11468-22764 GCA_034780395.1 Vannuccia rotundouncinata | reverse complement strand
AGTAAAGTAAAGTAAAGTAAAGTAAAGTAAAGTAAAGTAAAGTAAAGTAAAGTAAAGTAAAGTAAAGTAAAGTAATTACATCAATTACTTTAATACCATTGCACCTATCATTAAATTACTACTTCTTTTAAATTTAATCAGTTATGCGCTACGCGTCATAAAATAAATTTTCAGCATTATTTAACTTTGGAATAATGCAAATTGTTATTATTATTAAAATAATTTTCAATTGTAGATAGTGGTAATATTTATTAAATAAATTTATTCAAACGCCCTCTGGCATCTGCATAAAATGAGAAGGTATTGTAGCCGTCTATTGAACATCCTTTTGAAAACTTTAAATTATGTAATTAAAAGATAGGTATTGTGCATTACAGGCGCGATTCTTTTCTTAAATATAGTAATTATTCAAATTCTAAATAAAAAGATTGTAGTAGAGTTGCTGGAGACAATAATTGGTACTTACAATGCGGCATATTCTAATTATATATATAGTATTAAACCTATACACATTATATTATTTATAATTACATGGCTCCATTTATGAAAAACCACGCACGGAGGGGGGGGGATTTAGGTACCTACAATAGCTAGGTACGCTATACCTCAAAGAAATCTCACGCTTGCAATATACAAAACCCCGAGGTCATTTTTAATCACTAAATGACAGATTGGGAATACTGCTTTAATGCATGGTAAAGAAAACTGGTGAGGCGCATCGGTTCTAAATTCTTTAATGTTGCACACATTTTATATAGGTATATATATATATGCACGCATAAAAGTTACAAAATAAAAGTATTCAAAATGGTTTCCAAAGTGCTCCTTATTTTTGGTCTCGTTATCATTTCTCAAATTGGTATGTACTCAATATAATTCACTTTTTCTCATGTAAAAGTAAATAATTATTTCAAAAAAGAAACAAAATATTTTGTTAAATAGAAAATAATATTAATAGCAGGGTAAAAATTAAAGAACTTTTTTAAAATTCATTAATTCAGGTAATAAAACTATTGATTAACATATTTTAAAAAATTAATTAGGTAACTATTAACATTAAAAATATATATGTCGACATAACAATTAATGAAAATATAATAACTAAGGAAGCTTACTTAATTGCATGTGTAATACGAAGAGGTACATTACGAAGAGGTTTTAAAAGAGTGTTTTTTAACCTCCCAGACAAGGTTTCCAAAGTTATGTAAGTAAATTACTTAATTATATATAATTCATCTTTTATTATCATTAGAAATACATCATGACTGAATTAAAGCATTAAAACATATTTGCTTGTCGTATTATTTTAGAAATTTCACGAGCGGTTAACTGTTATCAATGTGTGGGTTGTGCTAACCCATTTGTGAAGGACAACATACCAACGTGCCCAGGGATGTGTTGTAATGTAAGGATTGTTAAATTGAAATTAATATTAATCGTTTTGCTTTGTTTTAATTTATATAAAATTCATTTATTTGATAATTTTTCGATAATACACCCGTCATCTTAAAATAAGTTAAATATGTAGACAGTACTTAATTATGATATTTTCTCAACTGATATTTGACTTCAATTTTCATTATAATTTAATAAATACAAATAAATAATTGTTCTATTTTATATTAGGATGTCTACATTATTTTACATTAATATACGTAGCCATTACAAAATACTACAGTAGTCGTGATAAAACAATTTATTAAATCTTCAGAAAATGGAAACCTATGACACTTCTGGTAAAATTTCAACGACTTCCCGTAACTGTGCTGGAGCTTGTACTGAGACTGATACGCGAGGCAGTAATTCTTTTGGAGTTGTGACAAAATGTTGCATTACAGAGCTGTGTAACTTGGCTCATAAAGGGGTTTTCAGCTTCAGCCTTGTCGGAGTATTTTTTCCGGCAATTCTCATCAAATTCCTTATTTAAATGAATTTGAAAATTTATATGTTCTCTAAAACAACAGATAACTAATAATTTATATTATGTGGTTGGTTATTTCACACAATTAGTATTCTTCAGAAAATGTATAAAATATTTCTGCTTACAAAATGTATCTATATTTAGTGTTTTCTAATATTAACTTGGTTATATGTTATTTTTTCTGTAGTTCATTAAATTATTTAAACTAATTATATCTAATAAAGTATATTTACATACATAATCATGTGAACCTTAATTAACCTATAATGGACAAATATAACAATAAAAAAGATTCAAGACAACTTTATAATATTATTCATTTAACCCCCTAGAATTGTATATATGATAGATATTTAACCTTAATTCAAAAACTACTTTCCGATCTATCAATATATGAGAATAATCAATAATCAATCAAATCCAAAAATAATTAATTTATACAACTTAATAACACCGGTGTGATTATTGAAATGACAACAATTATATATGAATTAATTTTCAAAAATGAAACAAATTTGATTTATTTAATTTTAAAAAAATATCTAGGATCCAAATTAATGTTCGTAATTCCAACATGTTAAGCTGAGTTTCTAAACCAAATGCATTAGCTACGTATCTATATAAAATCTGCATAGTAAACTATAATTTTAATTGAGTCATTCGAGATAGTCCATGGCATCAACTAACAGTCGAACAAAAATACACATTTTTACATAGAAAAAATGTGCCTGTAACCTTACCATTACGTACTAAAGTATAAAGGTATACTTGCAATAATACAATTAGTAATTATTGAACGATGAGTTAGAATTCAAACTGATGGAAAAAAGTTTGCAACATTGTATTTCTTCTATAATAGCAGAACGTTAATTATAGTTTGCACATACATAATTATATCTGGAACAAGCTCCAAACAAAGAAAAGAAGAGCTGGATAATATCAATAGATGGACAAGCAAAAACAACCTTTATAAATCTTTTGAAATCATTTTCACAAGATCCAAAACGCGGACGGACATCCACCACTGCCACACATCAAACGAGTTACTGAAATGAAAGTCTATGAATCACCCTCAACTCAAAACTATCGTTAGCCTTATCTTTCGAACATAATTGCATCTTGTTCGAAAACAACCTACTACCTAAAATCCCTACGATCGAAAGGACTTACCACCAAAAATCTTCACGTGTTCCAGGCCATAATCGTACCTAAAATCGAGTATGCCTCAAATGCCTGGATGGGATTTACAACTAAAGATAAAAGAAGAAAAAGAACGAACGACTAAACAATTTTGTTAGAGCGAAAAAATGGGGATACTGCAAAAGTGACGCTCCAACAATCACAACTTTAACAGCAAAACTAGACACTAGCTTATTTAATTCTATAGTGAGGAATAATAATCACAAACTCCACTCTCTGCTACCAGAAATCAAAAACACCAAGTATCAACTACGCTCAACAAACTACAAAATCCATACAGCAAAATCACACGACCTTAAGAACTTCATATCAAGAATAATATATAGCAACAGCATTAATTAACTTTATGTTACAATTATAATCTATTATATAACCTGTTCTTTGATATGTATATAAAATTATTGATATGTATATTGCAACACAACACTAATTAACTTTCTGTTATACCTATTTTATGTTATAATATTTCACTTTTTTCCTCAAACTACTGCGTTCTGTCAGTTGTTTAATTTTTTTGAATAAACTTTATTATTATTCATAACAAACACATTAATGCCTTTAAGTAAGAGTTTTATAGGTGAACATTTTTATAGATTAAAAAAACGTTACTTAAAATTGACATCTTATCTATGGACATCAAATAACTCTGGAATGTCATACTATAAGAATTTTTGTGTAAGCTGAAACAACTGACAAGATATCTGTCAACGCAATATTCATGTACTCATTAAGATTATGTCTAATTCATTAATTTTAAGTCTTTAAAATATGTACTTCAAAAACAAATCTAAAAATAGATATACTACCTTCTTTTATAATCTAGCACAAATTATGAAAAATTAAATTATTAGCTATTGTTTAGAAAATAAACTATATATGGCTACAAAACATTAAAATCTACAGATTAATAATTTAATTAGCACGTAACTACTAGAAATATAATTTTTCAAAATTAAAACAAGTGTCCAAAAGTTAAAAAAAATTATTCAAACATTTTAGCATATGAGACAAAGAAGTCGATAAATTGTGTTACTTTAAAATTGGGTCCAGCGTTTTTATATTGATACAAAAAATATCAACGTCGTGAAAGGAAGTTTTATCGTTTTGAATTTCTAGTATCTGAGAACCTGCATCGTAAGCATATTCAAGAGTCAAAAATAAGTAAATTACTAAAAATATATTAATAAACCGAAACCTACGAATGGCTACATTTTTTAAAAATTTGAATATGTTTATATAAATATCTAAAGATATTCAATTCACCTTTAAATTGTTTATAATCTATTCCCTAAGTAGCCTGACACGAAATAACAAAAGGAAGTATTTTATAAGATTGTACTTTTGATTTAGTAAACAGCAGCTTTGTAAGATGCCACTCCTAAATATCCATAATCTTCTCTAAAGGTCAACAATAGAATTAAAAAATATATAAATAGTAAAAAAAATATGGCATTGATTTTTTTTTCTAATTTCATTCAATCAATATTTATTAAATAATATATCATAAGGAATCATTAGCCACTTATCATTATTAATTGTAAGTGACATGACATTACTAGATCAGGAATATGAGTGTTTGGTCTATGGAAATAAAACAACACACAGAACCGTATATTGAGAAGCAGATACACAATTTTAAAATGGAATATATAATAATTTATGTGGCAAAGTTAAAGAAAAGAAATTAATTAATCATAGATATAAGAACAATATATTATAATTCTCACATAATTTTAATATTGTATGAAAAATTAAAACAATGTCATTGATTATAAAATCCTGCAGAAAAGAAAAAAAAAGAGTCCACTCTAATCTCCTTTCTTCTATTAAAGTAAGATCATGGGTGACTTATAAAGGACCTAAGGTCAGTTTATTTCTTCAATTGATTTCTTCGTTGATCCAAATGTTGCTCCCCAGATAGTGTAGCGTTAGGAAGGTTATCACGAGTTTTGCTTCTTGAGCACGGGAGGAAGCCCAAGGGACGACTTTCGCCGCGAGTTATGCGTGCAGACTCGCAGTCAAGGTCGTAGGCGATTCCTGGTGTCACTATGGAGTCGTGGTTGTATTCAGGGTGTTCCGATACAAATTCACGCATCCAACGTGCAGTGGTCATTAAATCACCTAAACACATCGTAACAATTGAGATAATAATTTTTTTATAATTTTTAAGAAATTTTGTTGATAATGCCAATCTATACATTTAGATTTAATATCTATGAAAATAAATCTATAATATCTTATAGATCTATGAACTGAATTGATTCTTCAATTGAATCGGCACAAAAGAAATTTAAATAGTCTAAATTAGAATCAGGTGTAGGCAAGTTCCTTAAAACAAAACTATTTTGACAGTTTTATCAATATAATTAATTATTGAAGCTTTAACGGACGAATTTTTTGAGACATATTTAATGGAATTTTTGAATCTCGATTAGTCAGATAGAGCAAAGTGAACGAATAATTTGTGTTAATTAAATAATTATATCAATATATATATATAATATAGTCTTAATGGATTTCGTTAAGATTTTTTATTGAAAAAAGAACAGATGATAATTCTTAGATAAGGATGTCTTAAAATTCAGCTTATGAATATATATAGGATATTATTCTCTTTTGCTATGTGACTCTTGTCTATTTAATATGACAATGTGAAGGCATATAGTTTACAACCAGAAATCGATATAGATGCATGTTCTATCTGCAAATAGCACGCCTTGGAGCGAGCCTGTGACAAGTTGAGACACTAACCAAAGTATCTATATATCAAGAAATATTCATAAATATAGAAGCAAAAGATAGTCGAGTATAATAATTTTTATATAATAAGTCGTGCCTGAATTCGATCAGAACGCAGAAAATATTTTTGGGGAAATGTTTTGTGCTTTTCAGGGGCAAAATTACACTTAAAATGATAATATTGTCAAATGTAAATATATTTCTACGCTTGGACAGATTCTAAATCATTTATCGATTGGTGAAATAAGGAAAATTCAATTAAGGGCAATAATATTATTAACCATCTCGTGTTATACAAGGTAATTATAGATAGTTCTTCAGAAAACAACAGTCGAGCAGAATAGAAAGAGAACAAAAATATAGAATGAAGAACAGACTAATTCTATAGATTTGTGTATAATTATTATAATTGTATATTATAATCCCCTCAAAAAGATAGAAATATGATAATTAAACCACAGAAAAAGTGCCTCCCATTTTGGTTTCAGACTTACAACTATACTTATTATCATTCTGTTATTATATTTCCACTTTAAAAGCATAAAGATTAATTGAGTCTGTCTTGAAACAATGTTTCCCTTTAAATCTCAAAAAGAACAGAGACATCCTATTTTGTTAATAATTATTTTACGTGAAACTACTCAAATATGTTAGAATTTGACATTAGGCATCTAATACACAATAGAATATTAATTGAAAGACATCCAAAAATAAAACAACTAAATTTTAACAAATTTTACACATAAAATCTTTAAAAACGAATTGCAAATAATAGAATCAATAATCCAGAAATTATTAATGAAAGGTAAGGTTAAGTTTTAAATAAGAGCTGTGAGTGCTTTGAGTAAGATAAATTGACCCAGTCGGTCATAAAAGCATAAACAGTTGACCGTATTCAACGATGAAAGTAGCTCTTAGCAGCCTAAAATTGTTTCAACATAAGTCAAAAAGTTGGAAATGATTACATTAATATATATTATAGATTGAAATTGTAAAAAATTCAAATTGAAAAATTATTCTCTAGGGTAAATATATGATTCCAGATTATGCTAAAAATATTTTATATTCTGTTTGATCCTAAAGACAAAGGTTGCTTATTTTTAGGTTCTAGATTCAGATATCGATAAAGAAGAAAAGTAAGCATTTTACTCTTATGAATATGAAAAGAAATTTAGTTAAAAGAAATCAAGACATAAAGAATATCATATTTAAAAAGTTTTCAGACGACTTTATTAAAAAAAAGATAATTTTATAATAATTAACTTTATTTGTTTGTCTAATCGAAATACACTGCAAGAAATCATAATAAATGTATCAATAAATCAATTAAATCAAATCAATTAAACAAAATGTTTCTAAATTTATCATTCCACAGAATATTATAACCAAACTTAATGAAATAATGGAAGACAAGTGAAACTATAACTAGTACAATTTTGGATACTGACCTGATGCTCTGCGCTGAATGAGACTGAGGTATTGGGAGATGGTACATAGAGTGTCCACGTCGACTTCAACCATGTGAAGATAGTGCTGAATAAGAGGAACAAGCCCGGGGAAGTCATCCTGCAGAAGCAAAAATCATAGAGATATAACTATACTATACATTATATATAGAGAGGAAATCATAGAGATATAACTATACTATGCATTATGTAGAGAGGAAATCATAGAGATGTAACTATACTATGCATTATGTAGAGAGAAAATCATAGAGATGTAACTATACTATGCATTATGTAGAGAGGAAATCATAGAGATGTAACTATACTATACATTATATATAGAGAGGAAATCATAGAGATGTAACTATACTATGCATTATATATAGAGAGGAAATCATAGAGATGTAACTATACTATGCATTATGTAGAGAGAAAATCAGAGAGATGTAACTATACTATGCATTATGTAGAGAGGAAATCATAGAGATATAACTATAGCATAGAATATTATATAGAGGGAATCGTTATAAATTTTATGTAGAAGGGGCGGTAGACGAACTTGACTCGTATAACAACTGTATCATAATTATTATCATCTCTTTTTACTGGTTTCATATAAGCTTAGTATTAATAACCCACAAATTGACTGCTACAATTGATACCAAAATAGGAAATAAATATTAAATAAGATAACTTTTTTTGAAACATTGTTAATAATATGCAAATAATACACAAAATATAACTATAAAAAACTGAAAAGGTTACAAAAAAGAGACAAATATTTCTCAAGGGCTGAATAAAAATCATCAGGACATTCCTTTTTAACTATGATTCCACTTCATAATTTGTTACTCTAATAACAACGGAGAGAAATATTTCGCTAATGCATAATTTATGTAGAAAGGATTCGTTTTATCAATCTGTGCGGAAAAATATTATCAAATAACTTTCTTTATTGGTCAAATTGTGGAAGCCTTCAGCAAACTAAACTGTAACAATACAATTTTTAATAAAACATTTATAACAAATTCAGAGAATAAAAATGTAACAAATACCAAATTAAGCGAGGAGAATAATTTATTGACAATTCAGATGCAAAACAAACTTTCTCAATCAAATATTAATTAAATATATATCGAAATTAAGGTAGTGACCTAAATCCGACAAATAGAGATAATATCAACTCGGAACACGAATCTAATATCGAATCTTCTTCTGGACAAATAAGGATGGAATCCGACTTTCAACTACAACAAAAATCAATTTTGTAAATAGAAAAAGGCTAAAGTTCTCTGCATAGTGAGCGCTCAGCTAGCTAACAACTTTTAATTAATCAATAATAAATGGCAAAACAGCAGCAGGCCGATATTACGAAATTAAATCTATTAAATTGTTGAATACTTAAGAAGAGTGGAAAAATTTGCCAACAAGTGTTCTTCTACCAAAGTGAAATCAGCACAGCAAACAAGCCAGCCAGCCATAACTGCGTTTTGGAAATGAAAACAAAACGGAATTTAATATTTGTAAACAAAATAGTCTATTCAAATCGGTACATAAGTGTTATTGAGTTTTAAATCACCACTTTGAGTCAGCAGAAACGTTTAACTTTAATATCACCTAATTGTTCAATTTAAATGTCAACTTTGCCCAATTTTTTCTATACTTACACTTCCGTTTATTATCTCATTGATTGTCATTTGAGTATAGCAGGTATCCGGACTGTTGTTTGGTCGTTCGGATTCACTGCAGGACCGCTTCCTCATTTCGCAGACTTCGGAGGCTTCTGGGGGACTCGAACCTTGAAGTTAAAGAACAATTAGGTGCCTTTTTTCCCGAGGTGAAAATTATTTTTTTTCAATCGCAATGATATATAAAAGTTTTAAATAAAACAGAAAATGTTATCCAATTAAAAACTTTTTAGATTTAAGGTATTATTTCTAAATCGAGTTTTCAAATTATATCTAACAATTCTATCTGAGTTTTTAAATAGGGACTTAAATCGTAATCAGCAAATTTTCTACTTAAGCTCAAGGCTATTATCCGTCAAAATTAATCTTCAATTTAAATGATAAATAAGTTTTTCGTCAAGTTTTTTCCTTCCAGTTGCACATAAATTGTTCTATCCCTAAAATTGGGGTCAATAAAATAGTTTTCCTTGGACAAACTTTCCGCCAAAGTCAAAAAAAAAGTATTGACAAGAGAATTCCGTAAAGTGTACTATACTTGAAAGTTCCACTGGTGAGCTAGGCAGCAGCCTATCGAGTAAAAAAGAAGAAGATATTTACTCTGAGCATGCATCATTTCGGTGAGACAGTCCAGGTAATTTAGTTAAACCACGCACAAGACAGAAAGAGGTAGAAAACTTTCTCAAGGACGGACGAAGAAGGTGTAGTTTGTACTTCTTCAAAACGGGATCACTACACTTCATCGCAGTAGGATCTTCCCCGTCAGCCAAGAGAAAAGCAGAGAAGCTGTGTGTGTGTGTGTTTATATTGTCAATAATTAAAGGTAGGAACGGTGGGCCAGTATTCATGGAAAATCGAGCTCCTACATATAGACTGAGGCAAGGCGCAGATGACAACTGTTGCATCAACTAAACAAAAACAAACGGTTTTACTCCACTCCTACCTTCGCATACCCACCTTCCTCATGTCGGCGAATGAAAGAAATCCACTAGTCAAAATATGGCGGAAACCTTCTTCGTTATGAAGACAGCTGCAAAATTGTTTCAACACTTTTTTTTCTTCTTAATAATTCATTGGAACAGTTCCTTTTAAAAGTGTAGCAATTCAATGTAGCATAGCATGAAGCAGTTTTGCACGGAGATCACTGTCTCATTGATTAATGTTCGCCTATTTGCACAAATTAAACTTTTCTAGTTTAAGAAGAATGCATTAAACAATCCATATTATTTATTCAAATAATCATTACACAACTGATATAATTAAATTACAAGTCGAATTTAAATGAAAATGTATTCTGCATTTCTTCAATCAATAAAAAATCAATAAGGCAGTATTTAAATAATACTAAATAAAACTGTTGTTAATTTGAATAATTCAATTATATGAATCAAACATATATAACTGAAGTTATATAAACGATTACTCTCAAAGTAATTAAATTATGCAAATTACATCCGGGCGGGCGCAAAACGCCAACCTACACTTCAACATTGATCAGCTAAAATTAATTTCAATCAATCCTCTCATTTGTGTATGACGAAATTGAGAAAAAATTATCAAATAGATGTCCGAAAAAATCGAATATGAGTTATTAAAAACTTTCAAACGCTGTTTACGTACAGATAAAAGAATATGTTCAAATGAAATCGAATGGATAAATTACTCTTAATTGAGTCCTCAATGTCCGACATTTGAAAGGTCAGATACCTCTTAATATGACGTGTACTAAGTAGACCTTGAAGTTACTAGACCCTTGATACAATTGAATTATCCTGAATGAACCTTTCCTACATATAACTCAAATAAAATGGAATTGTCCGTATCAAAATAGGAAAAAACAAAACTAATCAAGACTGCTTCGCTTTTTTTACATTAAGTTTGAATAGACACTAGACACAAAAATTGAAAATATGACAAAAAAATGTGATTGATAGTTCTTTTAAAAATGATTGTTGACGAGACAATAATTAAATGTCTTAAAGCATAAAAGTGAATATCGCAGAAGCATACATAAACTTTCACGATCATTAATAGACTCGCAAACTACTTAGAAAGAAAATTCTAACTTAAAAAAGTAATATAGATTAATGTTGACCAAAACACACGATGTACAATAATTAACTAAAGAAGTAAGGGAGTAAGGGAGTAAGTTCAGAATCCTTATTAGAAATCTGTCTGCCCAATATTTTTTTGATGGTTAAAGTGGCAAAAAGTCTACGACTTCCTCTTTATAGTATAATGTATAGTTTTATCTCTATGCTTTCATCTCTATAATATGATGTGTAGTTATATCTCTATGATTTCCT
>JAUZNC010025442.1:0-11368 GCA_034780395.1 Vannuccia rotundouncinata | reverse complement strand
TATAGTATAATGTATAGTTTTATCTCTATGCTTTCATCTCTATAATATGATGTGTAGTTATATCTCTATGATTTCCTCTCTATATAGTTTATAGTTAGTTATATCTCTGTGCTTTTCTATATATAAGCAACCTTGAGAAGAACTCAGTTGGTTCTGTTTTAGTAGTCACACAGTTACTCAAAACCTCTATTCTTGATTATACACCTTAACTACTCATTGAAAAACAGTTTGTGCATAATTATGTATAATTTGAAATTACAAGACGATATTATATGTTTTTATTAAGTGAATCATTCAGTGCAGAATGCAAAGTTCTCCACTTTTCTATTATAATTATACAACTCTAAATTAAATGATACTGATTATAATTTGAAACAATGAAGCTATAATTTGTAGAGATAAAGAAGCAATGTTTGTATAGAACAATATAAAAAACGGTCAATTTCTTTCAGTTCTTAAAGAAGACAAATTTTTTAATTCAGCTAAAAACAAATTAAGTTTATTGCTAAATTATAATTTGAATGCATTTAAAAATGGTGTTAATGGACAGCCAATTAGTCAAATAATTTATATGAAGTTAAAATATTTATGCTAAGATTATTATGACAAGAATAGTTTGTTTATTTAAAATAACAAAAAAAATATACATTTTAAACAAAAAATTTGTAAGAGAATACAAAATAACATGAAAAGTAAGAGAATATTACCTCATTTTCAAACCAACTGGCTGTTAGGGGTTACAATAAGCATTGTTCCCTTCCCAAAGAAGCAAGCAGAATTTGAGTAATACAGTTCTCTTTAATTTATGTTGGTATAAGAAAATATATTTTCAACCTAAATAAATATAAAAGAAAGATTCATGCTTCGACAGGATTTTTTTAATTAGCTTATGAATATTTGGAGCTGTATTTTTTTCATGTTCCATAAATAATTAAATAATTCCACCGGTGTTTTCAAAAAGCAAATTACATTATACGTCAGACAAATTCTATTAGATTAATACATATGCTCTGAAAATAATATAGACTTGGAATTTCACCCGTGTCAAACCCGAACACTGAAAAAATTTAACAATTTTTTAACATATCGAACATACATACATGACACAAAGGAACTTTTCATTTTGACAAAAGGTATTCAATAAAAGAATATATCTAAACACATCCTATAAATTGTATTAACTACATGAAATACTACTTAAACAGTAGTATAAATTTATTATTAGAAAAAGTCGAGAGTGTCTTACGTGTTGTGATACAATCGCCAAGTCTAAAGTGGAACTTGTTTTTAAGAAGAGCGTCACGCTCACTGGCCAATTGCATGTTCTCGTCCACCTTTGAAATTGGAATGATCATGTCTAGCCGCAGCGTCAATATCACCCGTGTTAGCAGGACAATAAAGGTGACCAGCGCTGCATTCTCAAAGTCTGTTAATTGAACCTCAGTTGGACGAAACTCGACACGCCAACCGATGTCTGGAGAGTTGGGGGGAGGGGGCTTGAATCTCATTGTCTGCCAATTTGTTGACTGTATGTTCTTGAAGGGGATTGTAAAACTGTTTTAATTGTTGAGTATGTTATTGGAACACCAAGAATGCAAATGATTTCGTCAACACTGAACGTATTTTGAAGGCTATGTGTATATTGAAATTATTAAAATATTGGAACTAAAACAATGTTTATATCCAAATTAAAAAAAATTAATGAAATTTTTCTTTCCTTGAAGCTCTTAAACACAAAAAAATTAATGAAATTGAGACAAAATTCATTTAGGGTTTCAGCTAACCGACTTTTTGTTATTGTTGGCTTTAAAGAATATAATAAATGTAAAATAAAAACATTAATAAAACAAAAATAATTTAAAAAGCGACGAATATTAATTTAGCAGAAATTAAAAGATACAGAAAACAAAAGTCAAATGTTCAGCATGTCCATATTGTTTCTTGTGAGCAGTTTATTGTTGTGTTATGGTTTTGTAATAACAAACTTCCTTTTTTGATGAGATTTGTTCTGTCTGTACCTTTTGTTAGAATAATGGCTGTGAAAAATTTGTCTCAATGAATGGAGTCATGTTTTTGTCTGTAATGTAAGGACATGGTTGAATGGGAGTTGCGATAATGTATGGATTTGAATGTTTTTGGAGACAGATGGCCAGAGAGGAGAATGTTTGACCAAGATAAAAATCATCACAGATTGTGCAGGAAAGTTTATAAACTACATTTTTGGTCAATCCATTTTTTATCAGGGAGAATGTTACAGAAATAACAGTTTGGAAGAGTGCATAATGAATTGGTTTGGATTGTACATGGTATTTAAATTGGCCTGGTATTTCTATGAGTTTAATGACTTATTGTGTAAGTTTGACTTCTTAATAGTCTATTTTATCTGTCTGGATATATGTGTGAATCCATGTATGGAAGGTTGAGAATGGAGGATTGATTTTAAAATGAGATTTACAATGTTGAATAAAAGAGAAAAGATATTATATATTTTCTCTGATGCATTCAGAAAAATGTTTTCTGAATTTTTTGAATGGAAAGATTGCTAGATAAATTTTTGATGAAAGTGAAAGAATTTTTTATGAAGTTTGTTTTCATGTGATGGACTCATAATGGAGGCAAATACTAAAATGTGTGGTTATGAAGCCATCCAAAAACATTCAAAATCTATACATTATCCTAACTCTCATTCAACCATGTCCTTACATTACAGACAAAACATGACTCCATTCATTGTGACAAACCTTTCACGGCCATTTTTCTTGAAAAAAGAATAGACAGAACCGATCTCAACATAAAAGAAAGTTTGTTAATACAAAAAACAATAAACCGCTATCAAAAAACAATATTGACATTGTGAACATTTGTGTTTTCTGTATCTTTTTATTTAAATTCTACTAAATTAATATTCGTCGCTTTTAAAAAAATAAAAATAAAAAAATTGCTTATCACAGAAGATGACTGATCATCTGGTATTTTTTTAATTTGATTTGGTTTTGTAGTTTTTATTAAAGGATAATTTTATCACAGAGAGTATTTATATTATATTGAAAATTTATTATACGAATTTCACGTAGACATTCCTTACTAATAATAGAATGCGCAATTAAAATGATAGGCCTTGTTATTTCATGTAAAAAAAGTTAAATGGCACCTCAAAATGATCGGATTCTAGCTCGTCATTCAAGTGTATCTTCTCAGAATAGAGTGAGATTGGGTCACGGATGAACAGATGTGCAAGATGTTGCGCCAGTAAATGATCAATACCTGAGAGTGAAAGTGAACGTTGAGTGACACACTCGGTGATAGTTTAAAAAATAATAGACTACAGTACTCATATGCTACACTTATCACATCATCAATCACATATGGTACAGACAGGATTGTTTCAAATTAGAAATTGTCATGGGACTTTACCTCCCTCCCGAAGTTGATTGTAGATTTTCTCGTCCTTGACAATTTTTATGTCATTGAAATCTGCTCCGTTCGGGGATAAATAACTATCGATTGAATCGTACCGAGATTTATTGATTACAAATCGATTATCCTTTAGTGGCTACAGGGTCAAATAAAGAAGAGAATAATCAAAATCAATTAAATTTGCTTTATGTAAATAAAAAAGTGTATTACTGTAAAAACTATAAGAGAAAAGAGTTGATCTTGTTAATATTTAATCTTTCCCTGGACTTATCACAATTCGAAGAATACATAATACAATTGCTCTTAATTTCCAAAAACAATCACATTTTGTGCATGTGATATTATTAAAATACAAAGAAAAAGTCCTGAAATTATGTTGTGCAATTTCCGTAGATATTACACTATAGCTACAACTAGATCTGCAATCTAAAATTAAATGCATAGACGGCGTGGCGAGTTTTCAAATTAACTAATCAAATTCCATTTTTGAGTAATCAAAAGTATCGGTCTTGATTATATATATAGGGTATAACTGGATAGGATACTGCGATTGTCATGTAAAACATACTAAGTCAAAAGGTTTACACATAAAACTATAGAATACAATAACGCATATAAAATATTCTTCTATAATATATCCTATATATATATCTTTCAAAATATTCAACTTATCTGGTCAATTAATACAAAATAAAATTACAAATAAATCGATTAATTCGCTGTTCAGTTGTTAAATGCTTATACTGCACAAAAAGTTCTTACATCTTACATTTAAAAAACATATTACCCATCCATTACACAAAAAATTGTTTTCTGCTGATAAGAATTTTAAAATATTTATTTTATTATAAAGTAGCCCAGAAACCCTCTCCGTTTTAAACGAAACAGAGAAAATAATATTTGGCATGGAAACCCCCAAAAATGTATCTAGAATTTCCACAGAGAATATTTTGCGTATCGCTATCGTTTGATTTTATACAACAAAATATTCTATGTGTAAACCTATATATTGCAACAACTAGAGTTAGCATAGAAAATTGTATTCAAAATTAAGAAATTTAAATTGTTTAAATGCATAGATAACTATTTAGAACAAAATGTATTCATGTATTCATAAGAAGCACAACAGAAGTACAACGCATGTTAATTAGACAGATTGGTGATAACGCAATTGATCGAAAGACAATTAAAATCAGAATTGAAAATCTTGATGCAACTGAAAGTTTTCTCAAACCTATCTGATCAAAATACGGGTCTATGGACACAATTTTGTGGAGTGATGAGTCAAAGTCCATGTGTATAGCAAGACATGTCAATCGACATAATTGTAACATTTGGTCTGAAAATACCCCTCATTCCACAGTTGATCACCCACTTTATGGCAGCTGGACTTGAAGTAATGGTTTGGCCGCGATTTCCACTTTTTGTGAAGGTAGTGTTATTGATGAAAGCTATTTAAATGCATTGCTACATCACATATTTCCAATTGGCAATATGGTGTCCCTTTAGAGCTATTAGAGCTATCTTAAACTTGATACTAAAATAGAATGCGATGCAAAGCGCCATTGAAGAATCAGAATTCTCTAAAATACATTTCGCTTCCTCATCAGTAGCTCGATTGAAATATTTCGACCACATAGGTGCCGGCCATTTCTCTAAGAAAATCAATATTGAACATATATTTTGGGTCTTAATCCGAGGATTATAGATCAAATTAATTCACACATAAACCAGTGTAAGAAAAAGAATAACAGCAATAGTCTTATTTTAATTTCTATTCACCAAGACTAGTGTAATGTACAAATAATTTATAAGGCACAGGGATGGTCCGCCACTTGTCACAACTTGACACATTCAATTTTTTATCCAAATTATATATCTATCTACTTTCAGAATTACCGACAATATTACGATAATATAAGAATGTTTTTTCTAAGACTCAAAATTATAGTCATACAGATTAACAGAAATCAAATCAATATTAGTGGTTGTGGCTACGCAGTAAGCATAGCATATAAAACAGTGCATAGTCCTCAAAATGTATTGATTTGAAAGCTAAGAATCATTATCATATTAATAATTCCAGGACATTCCTGCCACAAAAAAAGCCTGGTTAGTCCTAGTCAGCACAATATGGTTCTCATGCATGCTCAAATTCACATAAAAGTGGATCTGATCTTAAGCAAATAATCCAACTAGAAATGGTCCATCATTTTGTAACAAAAATAACAGATAGATCTTTTTATACAACACTACTTAAGTACTGTTTAATAAAAAAATCATTGAATTAAAATTTTATTAAAGATCAACATTAATGATATTATCAAATGAATTGATAGAATTAAAGAGCATCAGCCTTACAGCAAAGGTGTATTTAATTAATTTAGCAGTTCCCAGAATGTACAAACTATATTCAAGTAAAAGTGAATAATCTAAAAAGACAAGCAAACATACAGATTGTATAAAAAATATGACAAATTTTACTAAATACGTTTGCATTAAATTTTTTCTTCAGAACATACCTAGTTTTTATAATAATATAAAAAAACGATTTTGACACATACAATTTGATTTTGACAAATTTTTCTACCAACTCCTAATTTCATTTTACACGGCACAAACCTAATTACAAGATAAATTAATTACAAACTGAACCGGAAAGATAGAAATATTTACAGAACTTCCACTGGCGTCCTCTATTGTTATTGTAAATAGTTGTGGATTCGATTTTCCATTAGGCAATATTTAGCAAATTATTGTGAATTTATTTAGTACGGGTTCGGTTTTTTAGAATATAAATTAAAAATTTGACAGTATACATTATCCAATAATGAATACGGTCAACTTTTACAAAGCCACCACAGAAAGCACTTAGTTTGTGTGTTTATAGAGCAATATACTACTGACTACGTGGATTACAAGAGCTCAGAGTCGAGATAAATGGTTTCTAAACATAACAATTAATTTTAAAAAGTATGGAATTGATTAAGATCTCAAGAAAATTACCTTCTCTGCTCTTTCTTCGTCCGTTCTATCGTCTACGGAGGCAGCCACCACATCCCATCGACAATCAATGTCCACAAGTTTACCTCTGAGAATTGGAGTGGCGGCACTGAGAGCCATGATGATTGGGCAAAGAGGGGCCAGTTGATCGTACAGTACTCGGGCTTCCTCGATACAACAGGCCTGGGATAAAAGTGTGAATAAGGTGTGGAATTGGTATAAATAATATAGGTTTGGTGTATCTTTTCGCGTGTTGAATGCATATTCGACACAACTTATGCGAGAGGCGATTGAATTATTGAGTTCAAAACACTCAAAGTAGATATTAAAAAACAGTATTAAGTTTTATTATCTTCATGATGATAACATATAAATAAGAACGAAGTTATCATATGTATAATTCGAGTAGTTTAGGCCGCCGAGTCTTTGATGGTTTACAGGTATTACCTTTCATTTAAGGCGGCTTAAGATAACAGAGAATTACATTTCAATGTGAACAAAGACATGCAGCACTGTGGTCAAAAATTGAAGTAGCTTGTAAAGCTACAAAGAATGAGTAAAAGCGAGTTCCTAATTGAGGTCTAATCCCGCAAGATCTGTCTAAAGAACATGTGCAATACTAAAATAAAACCGCAAAAAAAGCAGATAAGCTGTTGATTGTAAACAGATGACATTCCTAACACACTCATGTTTAGTTAAAAAATATAACTATATAGAAAACATATTTTCCCCTAAATATAGGTATGATTCCCCACCTGAAAAGTTACTTGGAGACAAGCGCAGCCCATTCCAAAGCCCATTGCATCGAGGTAGACATGATCCGGCTTAGCTGCCCTCTGAGAACTACCATCAACGTCGCCCAACAGGCAAAAATCTTCTGTGAAGGGCTGTGCAGTGTTTTTATCTTTGAAAACTATTTATTGGAGAAGATTTCATCCATATTAAATTAAATAAAGTAGAAGGAAATCGCATGAAAGTATTTAAAAGTGTTAGTTTGTACAAGATAATTAAAATGTTACCGTGATAAAAAAATAAACATAAAATGTTTTAGGTACATAAAAACATAAAGAAAATTTCATCGACACTCTCGTAAAACTGAATAGAATATATTGAAACAAAATCGAGTACAGTACAACACATGTTTGATGAAATGTTTATGAAACATCAATAAAGTACTTTATTAACTATATTAATAAGCTCCATGGCACTTGACCACTGACGATTATGTCAAGTTCAAACATCTGCGTACTTGTAAGGTGAACAGTTGAATATCAATAATGAAGAAATGATCTCAACGTTGATTAGTGAAGCAACTATTTAACTATAAATATGTATTGATTAAGTTACTTGCGGTAGCGTCTTTTATCAACATTATTATTTTAAAAACGAAATAGAAAACTCTAGAATATATGTATTTAAAATCAGACATTTCTCCATTCTTTTTGTAAAATTAGCCAGCCGTGATGGAACTATGAAAGCAGTTGTCTCAAGGGAATAAATCATCTCACAAAGTTGAGATTTTTGGATATGTATAGTGGAAATAAAGGGATCATTTCAAATTTATGTTTGGCTTTAAGATAATTAAATTTATTATCCGAAAAACATTTGTTTATCAAAACAATATCAGTACAAAAATTCAAACTTGATTGATCACTATGAATAATTCATAATAACAAAAAAAAACATCAACAACAAAATTGTCAAAACTAGTTAGTAATCATTATTTAGAAATACGTCCTAATGACAAATGTCTACGATATTAATTAACCATTCGTGCGCAGACTTATACACCGAATAATTGTTTTCAATCAATCAAACAATCGATATTCCCTTCAATTATGCTGGTCCTTATTTAAAAACATGTAATAAATTGCAATGAATTTAACTGAATTTGTATAGAAATAATATACCTAATTTTATTCAGTTAGCTTTAAATGTACAGGAGTGATTGTATTAAAAGCTGAACAAGGACACTATATTAGTTGACTCTACCGAAAATAGTTCTTCTGAATTAATTCAAACACACACAAATATTAAAGCACCATTTCATACCAACTGACATGTATGCTATCTAAATAACCACGTATACTGAGGTAAAATCTGGCAACATGATTTGGTAACAACTATGATAACAATGTACAAATGATTTAAACCTTATACAAACATAATATCAATCCATTGTATATATCATATTGTATAGAAAAGCTGCACTATAATTTATAATTTAATAAATAACCAATATGAACCTAAAAGTAATTCATACAAATAATTGGCTAATTTGTTAAGCTTAACTCTCATTCTTACTTGGCATATTAATAGCTACTTTTTTCTTTCTTCTTTCGCGGATATTATTCGTCAGTGTTCTGCAAGTAAACAAGTTCCAAAATATAGTAAATAGAATGCTGGAAGAGAAATTATCGTCAACTTACTTAAATCGTGGATGCATGCTGTAAATTGCTTCATCGGGGAAGAAAAGGCTTCTAGAGACGCTGGTTAATGGAGATGGTTCATAGTGTGGATATGTGAAGTCAGGGCAGCCGAGTCTAATAAAGCCGATTATTTCCGTAATATATTTTTAATAATGGGTCAATAATATAAGAACAAACCTAGCGAAAGCAGTTATCGACAGCGCAACTTGATCCTTATCTAAAAGTTTTTGAATTTCCTGTCTTCTAAGACGCATATTTGCCTCGACAGTGTTGAAGTGGCCCATGAGGTGCCCGTACGGAGCCCCAGGAACGCCCTCCAACATGTAGTCTGCATATTCGGGGCGCCAAAGAGTTTTTAACTCACCTCTAATTGTCGAAATGTAGAAAAATAAGGTCTAGGATTAGATAAGGACTGTAAGCAATGCAATTATTTAAAAAGAAATACAGATTATTCTAAATAGAAAATAATTTTAAAAAGCAGTAATTTGAAACAATGCCTCTTATTTATCTATGAATTAGATAATGCAAGTATTTACCCTTTATTTTCCAATTCTTCTTTAAACAGATCCGGAAGTATTTTGTGTGCTGCCAACAAGAGATATGACTTACGAGCAGCATGATCGAAGTGAACCAGTTGATATTCAACCTCGTCCCCCCACCGCAAATGGTCATTAGTACGGTGTTTTACTCGATTATATAAGGAGAGGAACTGAATAATTCCATGTTGCCGAACGTGGTCAGCATTCTTCTGAGTCTCTTCCCAGGAAAGAGGTGTGCCCTCAGTAAGAAGTCCCATAGCACATTAATTATTTTATAGGTGTCTATTTTACAAACAAAAAATTAGTTCAGTTGAAATCGAAACAATAGAAGATTGAGTGAATTTAAAAATTAATCAATGTATTTTCACTGGTGATTATAATATAAAAAATGGTTTTATAAACACAAATTAACAAAACCAATAACTATCGTCATTTTTATATAAAATACATGACACAGATTCGATGATTTTATGAATATGGTGATTAATGGTCATCTTAGTCAATAAAAATATTCTGAACATATTAATTCTATAATTAATTTTTAAAATTTACTTTTAAAATGCATAATACATGTACAGCCCCTTTTCTGTATATATTTACAAATCTGTAATACTTATCTTGAGAGTGATTTGATAGACTTTTATATATCAAATAAACAAATTATAGAACTAGGTAATTAATTATCACAACAAGAAAAAGCAGAATAAATAAATTTACTACTTAAAAAACTCTTCTGTTGAACAAAGAAATCTTTTTTATAGACTGTTTCTGTTAAATTAAAGATAACTATGATTCTATATATATATATATATATAAAGAGTGCTTTGTGATGTGTTATAACTCTAAATATTATAATACTTATATTTGGCTTAAAATAAAACATTGCAACTATTTATACATGAATATTAACAAGAACTAAAAATAATGTTATATATACTTATAACATGAGTTTATAATCTTTATACTAATTATAAGTTTATATTAATAAATAATATAATTCTCCAAGAATACATTTATATTTTTTTAAATTAAATTGTATAAATATTAATTAAAATCAATTAGTATCTCATCTATTATGATTAATGAATCATTAATTAATAAAGTGATAAAACATAATGGTGTATGAACTATCTACATAATTCAATATGCCGAAAGATATTCTATATACCTTAGACATGTACAAATATAATTTAAAATTAAGTTCAACCTTTTAAACAATACAACTTCATCAAGAAATAATTCAAAATACAAAAATTATACAATTTTTACTTCTGTATATAATATGTATAATAATAAATTATAATATAAATGAATAATATTTTTATTTGTGAATATAACAATGTAATTTGTGTTAATGGTTTCTTGAATGAATTAATTAATTGAGTTTTAAAAATAGATTCTAACTAAATCAATGAATATATAAGTTTTACTAACCCTGTGCTAGGCTAGATAAAATTTTCAATGATTTCCCATTACATAGCCAGGAGATATAAACAGAATTACAAAAAAAACTCTATTATGATTGGCTGATATCAGGTAAATTTCAACAGATAAAATGAATGCTATTTTATAATTATTTCAAGAGTTTATTCTTGAGAATTTACTGAGTATGCATATACATAATACCTACTCCTGAATTTAATAGCTTATTGGTATTATAGTTATTATTTTGTAGAATAGTTAAATTCCATAAGTTTATAATAATAATATGTTACTCAAGTTTGCTTCTACAGGTAAGTTATATGTTAGTTTCTGGTAAATCTCTGTCATATTCCATAAATGGTAAGGTTTTGTGGAGGTTTTTGGAAATAATAATCAAGATCCCTATCTTTCAGAATATGTTTGTGCATTTGGTAAATCTTATTTTTTTGTAAATATATAAATAAATTTTTGCAATTTAGAAATAATAAAACAAAATATTTATATATAAAGAGAAAGGACTAAACCCATGTTATAATTAGCAAATTTTCATTCAGAGTG
>JAUZNC010025441.1:6251-64734 GCA_034780395.1 Vannuccia rotundouncinata | reverse complement strand
TTATTTATTTATTTATTTATTTATTTATTTATTTATTTATTTATTTATTTATTTATTTATTTATTTATTTATTTTTTATTTATTTATTTATTTATTTATTTATTTATTTATTTATTTATTTATATATTAAAAAATGTATTACTAATGCGTATTATTTAAATGCATAAAAAATAATAAAAAATGTTATTTTTTAGAAAAAAATAACGAAATATTACTAGACTTCCATCTGATACCAAAATAAAAAAATAAATTTTCAAAATAGATTGCATTCGTTATAAACTGTATTTAATTCCGGAAACTGTAACGCAAAACTTTAGGATTTTTTCAATCATTTTATTTAATTTAATTGTATCAGTTTTTTGTTGTTTTTTTATTTGACTTTAAATGTTGGCGTGGGAGGTTATGAATTCCCCCAACACTCAAAGATCAAGATTTACGTCAAGACAATGTCGTTGAATAAAAGGGTTGCAAATATTATAGAAATTAGGCTGTCAGATAAAAACTATTTAAATATTGTACCTTAATAAGCATTTATAAGTCAAAATCGCAAATAGCGTGTTGTCTTATATCACAAAAGAATTCATATTTTTGTTCCTCTTAACAAAAATTTATTCTAAAGTAATAGTTGTAAATTTTTCCTGTATTAATTTAACAAGTCTATTTCTTGATATGTGTTTTCGTTAGGTATCAATTTTTATAACTGCAATAGCATTTCACTTTAATTATTTTATAAGCGTATGCTCATAGTATATAACGGGTTTTATTTGTTTCAATAAAAAATATAGTTATAGAAAATTATAGAAATACAATACAGAGAGATAAAGTTAACTACAGCCCAATAAGTTTTGAAGAACTAAAAACACACCTTTCATCATTTTAGCTGAACAATATTCTTAAACATATAACTATAATCTTGTAACGTACAGGCTATGCTAGTGAAAAGTTCTACATTATATTTGCCATAATATATAGTATTTTCAGTTCTAATTTAGAGCGCCAACTTCCTGGACTTTCGAGAGATGCATTAATCAATTAGGCGCTGATCAATGGCTACACCTTCAACAAATGGAAGTCAGGTAACGCAACTAATGACCTATCCAGAAATAGTGTGCCATTTTCTAAAGGCGAGAAATTTATGCATAACATTTCCAGCCTAATTAGAAAGTGTTTTAAACGATGTGTTTGGTTACCTTGTGTGGGTGAGTCATTATCATTTGCGAAGATCTTCAAATCTGTGAAGGTTACAAGTGATCGTGGAAACCACCTGTACGTTTATTGCAGAGAGATATTGTTGATAAATTACAAAAGGAAACGATTTTTTTTCAAAACGAACAAAATAAATGTATAATTTGTCATACTATTTAAATCCTCAAAGAGATTTTCAGTATTTGTTGTCAATGCAGTTTACACATGAGGATTCCTGTTCCTATCAATATCAATATATTCAAAAAAATATTCAATTTCAGAAATATATCAATTTATAAACTGTAAATTAAATATTTAATTTTAGTTTACTTATTAAAGATTACTAAGATTACTGTTACTAAATTACTGTTACCTCTTGAATTGATTTTATATTTATCAGTTTCATTTTTGAATAAATATACCATTTAATGTCATTTATTCCAGATTTTATTTCGGTCAAACTCAATCTGCAATAAATCTAATCGACATTTAAATTTTTTTATAATATTTTTTTATTTTTAAAACCGTCTTGATAAGGCTTCAATTTATTTAGAAAATGCTGTCAAAAGACGCTAAAATCTTTACATAAACCATATTTAAATTATTGGAACCTTCATTTAACCCATATAACTTCGAAATGGAAATGAATACGAGAATAAAAAGATTAAAAATGGTATCTCACTTTGGTATGAAATACCAATTATGCAATTGTTCCAATTTTCATTTAATATTGACTTTTACAAAAAGAATATATATAAATTAATAATAAATATACAAACATTTTGATTTTTATTAATTTTAATTAAATTATTCATTAAATCTTGTTATATCTATATTAATCAAATATTTTTTATTTTTTAAATTTTAATAATTAAACTAATTTTTAGAATCAATAACATATAAAAATTATTTATTAACTTATCGAAATTACCAAAGAATATGCATGTTAAACTCAGAAAGATAAGTACGACATTTTGGTATTTGGATATAATCTGTTTTCATCTATTATATATACTGCTTGATACCGGAAAATGTAGTTTCTTTTAATAAATAGGTGTCTTCAAAAAATAATAAAGAAATGCTAATATCGATCTAAACGTTTGCAATTTCAATCCAATACATAGTTTGAACTCCTCCTTCTATTTGACTTTTCCTAAATATATGTTTTCTTATATTACGATTTGTTTTCAAAAATGTAACCGATATAGATTTACTGCAGTAGATTATTTTAAAAATACAGACGTAGATGCCCGTAATATTTAATATGAGTATAATTTATACAAACCAGAGAGCTGGAATTATACTATGCCTATTAGACCAGAGAGGCTGTAGTCAAAAGCTAAAAGAAATTCAATATAATTTGTGATATCAGATAATGTTTAGTGTCACTAAAATTACTTGTTATGTGCTATTTTATGCAAAATCATATCATTTTGTTGACAAATATTGTAACAATATATTAGATAGAAAAATAAATGTTTTTGTAATCCACAATGCAAATCAGAATATAATCCGCTATTTATTGATTACAGCATGCTGCTCTAGTCTAATAGGTATAGAATAATTCCTCCCCTCTGATACAAACAAGATGGTGCAAATTTTGAATTTGTATTAAATATCAACAAGCAAGGTGCTCTCAAAGTCAATGATGAATATCATAATCAATCTTCACTTGTAGACCAACGGCCGAATGCTGTCTGTTGGTAAAATGTTGATGCCACATGTGTCCATGAAATCGAGACAAAGAGCACAATGGTGTGCCGTAGATGCGATCTTGTACTTTTCACATGCCACAGTGCGCTGAAAATGTATTTTATTTTATTTGACATTATCACATTTCATAGACGTTTGATATTTTGCAAATTAGAATCATTGTCGAACACCACATTTGTATTATTAGTATTCATTATGAGGATGTATAAATATTTAAAATGTATTTTAAAAAGTAAAAGCCACTGTATAGTCTGTATAGACCCCATCGGTACAAAAAATGTTGATGAAAACATCCGTAGTATGTCAACATCTTTTGAAGGTTCTGGATATTCCTTTATTGCGTTATAATTACACTGTAATAGCTCTAATATAAAAACATTACTTAAAAATAAAGTTGTATAATGAATATCTTCTATGAATTGGAAAAACATAATATGAAGAAATAGTAGAAACAGTGACATATGTTTGAAATACAATTATTATGCAACGTCAAAATAAAAATTACACAATATTTTAGAATTCTTTTGATATATTCAACAAAATGTGTTTACATCAAATGAATGTGTAACATAAATTATTGATTTAGTTCAAATGGATTATTGATAAATTCAAAAGTGATATATAATTTATCACATAATCAAGACACTTGTTATCGCTTAAATAAAAAGAATCAATATGATTATTTTTATATAACCTTAGTATTCTTTTCGTTGGATAATATTATTTGTTTAATATTGACATTAATGAAATAAGTATTTTAAAATAAATAATTCGTGATTAAAACTTCGATCAAAAGTATAATATATAAAAACTGTTTTGTTGTTTCAGACAATTTATAATCTGTTGCAGGTGTCATAGCTTAATCAAAGAAATGAAATCAAAGTTTCATTTCGCATATAAAAATACATTTTACTAAATAGGTACAACAAATTTAAAAAAATAAAATCTGTATAAAATAAAACTGGTTTAACCATTCGCGAAATGCAAAATTTATGATAAATTAAATTGTACAGTGGAAAGTTCCAGCTTCATCGATTCTTAACACCTTGTTTCAGCGCGCCGGCTACCAACCTAGCGTACTGATATCATTTATATTATTGTTGAAGAGCCTATCGCTCAATCAAATCATCAATTCTGTTGTTCAAATGAAACTCTGATATGTTTTGCACCAGCTTGTTGTAGAAGTCTATGATGCTATTCAACACGTTGTTGCTCCAGTTGCAAAGTCTCTATCAAATCAAATGATATTATACTGAACGCAACAATGCATTATGCAAACCGCATCAAATTAATATTACAATTATACCTAATACGTAATTTTTGCGGAGTGTGTCAGGGAGACACCCTATAATATTACAATACAACGATTACAAAATGTATATAATAATAAAAGTAAAATAAAAAAACACACTCTGTGCTAAAATTAATCGCAAATTAAAAAACTTCGATACAAACCAAATTAGCAATCGTTTCGTCCTATCCAGCGATAATTTTGTATTTTTCTTTTAAAATTTTCTTTTCTTTAAATTGTTGTCTTTTATTTGTGGTTAAAAATACACTTTTATTATTATATACATTTGTATTCATTTTAATGTGTTTTTATTTTATTACTAAATACCATTTATATGAAATTAAATTTAATTATGTAAAACCCTATACAGACCTGTACAGATTAAATTGTAAAATAATTACTATTTACATGAAATTCGAAAAAGTTCTTTGTAACTTGGTAACTCTAAATTGGAAACGTTCTTTAGTAATTCAGGAATATAATTTTTTCTGCAATTATTTCTCTTCATGTAAATTGTGTTTAACCGTTGTGGATAATTTAAACAATACGTATTAATATTTTCCCCCGTCATGTTAAGCCTTATAAAGAAGCTCTATGGCATATAAAGTGCCACCATTAAGACGAGTAATTAAAGAACCATTTATACAACATTAAACTAACAAATGAAATATACACAAAATTGTAACAGTTATTTATAGAGGCTAGAGGAAGTAATAATTGTTTCTAATTGTATATTATAAAAGCAAACTTGGACGTCATCTTGCATTTTAACAAACAAAAAAATCGGGTAACTCATTAACAATTTCTTTTTCATTTTTGACTTTTGCAAATTTTCAAATAAATCTTAATTAGAAATTATTTAGAAAAAACTGTTATTCAACGCATATTTTAGCTTTTGTATGAAACAAAAAAATTTCTAAAAAGGTTTAATTACAAAGGCTTTGCGTAGGATTATTAATTATTAATTTTAAATGTTTTGCGTAGGAAACATTATTAAGACATGAAAACTTTATATAGAAAACTTAATTAGAAAATTTAAAACAGTTATTGCATATTTATTTTATGAAAAAAAGTTATTCATAAGATTATAATTAAAAGAAAATAACCGATTTCTAAAATAAAAAAATCTAGATATACAATTTAATAGTTACAATTATTACAATAATTCAATTAAAATATATTATTATATTATTAAAATTTATACTAAGAATTATTATAAAAATTAATATACACTATTAAAACTATTCTTCATAAATCTTCTTTTTTGTTCTCTTTTCTTTTCGCTATGCTACTTTTTTTCCTTCAGACTATTTGTTCTTTGTACTATTTGTTACTCATTAATCCATCTTTATGTACCCAATTTTTCATTGTTGGTACTGTCATTTCAAATAAACACTTTATTATTATTATTATACATGAATTAAAAGATTCCACCATTTGTATTCATGTGTTCCCAATCAAAAATATATGTTTTTAATTATCTTTCGCATTAATATTAAATTTCTTGTAGATTTGTCTAACTGAATTAATAATGTGTTATAAATTCTGTTAAACTATTTATTTAGGTTCGTGTTTGTAATTTGAATTATACCAAAAATATATAATCTTTATTACTGTTTTTAAAGTGATTTAATTATAACATCTTTATTATGTTGAGTGTTGTTAAAATGTAGAGAATTTACTCTATGTTTATAAATTTATGAATCTTGACAAATAAATAATTTCATAATATAAGAAATTATTTTTTTCCAACCTTGTCAAGATAAATAAAATATTAATTAATACGTCTGGATTATTGTATAAGTAGAATAATGAAGACTATAAGTATCAAAGTTTACTGCAGTTATATATAATTTTACGTGGGCGACCAAAAAAATATATCAGATTCAAAAGGATAACAATTTAACATTTAAAAAAAGGTTTCTAACGTTTTTTATAATCATAAACACACTTAAGAATCATCGAATATAGACATTTGTTTTGCAATAAGTTTGTTAAAATTATAAGTATATAACAAAAGATTCATGTTGACAATTATTTTTATTATAAATTCGGTAATATGATATCTTTTTTGAAAAGTAATTTGAGACTGTAGTATCCTTCTTAAATGTCAAATGTTTAATTGTTCTCCTCTGAAGAACATAGAAATGGAATCAGGCATGATCAGGAATTAATTCATTCACAAAAACGCTTCATATAATAAAAGTAAAGGGTATAAAATCATTATTCGTAGGAGGACTAATTTGATATTGTCCGGATTTATTAATTTTTTCCCGAAATAGATAAGATTGTAATTACTTTTATTATTAAAAATATAGAGCATTGATGTAATATATATGACTCTGAACTCTTATTAATTTAGGTGAGCTTTATTGTTCTAGATATATGAAAAATATTCTATGTTTTATAGAAGAATTTTACAATTATGTTTTAATAGAAATTGTACATATTCATATTTTATAGAATTGTGTGAATTTATTATTCTATCGATTTTAATTTTATATCGAATTTAAAATTTGAACTATTATATGGGGTAATGATTTTTTTAATTTTTTCTTGTTTCAGAATAAATAAAAAAATTTTAAATGAGAAATGATACATACAAGGTTTCGCTGATATATAGTCCCAAAGAATGTTATAGTATATCATATTCTCAGAATATATATGCAAAAGATCTCAATTGAACACTGTCATATAATTCTGCTTCAGACATGTTGTTCATAAAAGTCCATTGATTTGCCGAAAGGCTCAATTGCCGTAAGGCCAATAACCTCAAAATAACACATCTAAAATATTTTCTTTTGGATTTAAATGAAATGTGATTGTTATTATAGATAGCTATACATTTATGGATCAATTATTTCAATACGTTCGACACATTTTAACTGTCTTAGCTCTTAACTGTCGTAACCATAGAGTAATAATTATACATAGAGTTTTAACTCTTATTGATTCTGTATGCAGTTTAATACTACTCTTCGTCTACCCATAAGCTTTTTCAAAATTATGGTTTAAGAAATAATAGAAGGGAAATAATTTTTGATACAAATGTAATTAATTATACTTTACTGACAATTTATGTATCTTAAAATTGCTTGATTATAGAAAATTGCTCTAAAATAATTAATACTACTTTTTGTTTACCCATTTATGTAAACTTCATAAAAATACAACGATTTTCCATCGAAAAATTTTTACAATGCAATGCATGTGAAATCAATAAGAGTTGAAACTATATGTATAATTACTCTATGGTCGTAACCAAAAAAATCGGTAGCTCTTTTAAAAATAATATTAAAATTCGATTAAATAAATTATTCAATTTATTAAAGACTATTTTAGAATACTATTTTAAAGAATACGTTTATTGATTATCGTGGTTGCTATATAAAATTAGGGTGACACTTTTGACAAATTTTCTAAGCTAGAATTCTATTATGAGCTACCCAACGCTATAAAAGTTAAATTATTTCCAAGTATTAAATATAGAATTCTAAAATACTAATTGTGACCTAATTGCTTAGTTATGTTTAGTTTTAGAAGTAACAAGTTTATTCAGACACTTAATTGATTTTGGAAGTGCGCGTGGTATTTATTTATTTTTCAGACCAGGAGAGATACTTCCAATTCAAAGAGTAATAATATCAGACATAGATTATAGATTAGATTAGAGAAAAGAAAGACTACTTGTAAGTGATCGAATCATCTAGAATATATATTTATATATCTACATGCATTTGCATTCCATATAAATGTCAAACTTATAAAAAACCCAGATTACTTTAAAGAACTTGCGGGACCAGAAAGGCTCCCTATATTTGATTATAGTTGTAATAAACAGATACTTGTGTATGTAAGACCAATTTGACCTTGAAAACTGAAAAGATATTTTTTCATTTACCAATAGGTGTTTTGATTTAGTATTCATAAAAATGTTTATATTATATTGATATTTTGTTTTGTATGAACATTAGGAGTAATATTATTTATTTTGTATTTCATGGAGAAAGCACATAATCATTTTTTTTGAGAAATTTTGAATGGTAGATTTTCCCCTGACAATATTTTTATTTTAAAATTATTTTAAATGGAGGATTAAAACATATTATTACAACAAGTCAAATGAATATTGGTTCAATATTTTTGATAATAATACAATATTTAACTTCCCATACATAAAGAATATATGCAAACATATTTCCAAACTTTATTATAAATAAACTTATTTTGTTCGAATATTTTCGGAAATGAACACACATCATCTAAAAAGTTTATATGTTCACAGTAAATCTTATTGGTATATATATGGGTACAATATGGTTCTAAAAAGTACATATTACATAGATCTTTTGATTTATTTATATAATTATATAATTATAAATTTATATAATTATAAATATTATTTTTTTCAATTTACGTATTTGCTTTATTTCTCATTTTTCGTGTCGAGGTATTTCGAAAACTCTGAATAAAGTTTATCGACAAAAATCTTGAATACATTTTTAGAATAAAAAAGTGACATTATTGTGTATAGTGTATTGATTTATATAATATGAACCTTATTTTTACTCATCTTCCTTTCAAATGAAATATATTTTTATTTATAAATTTAAATTGGTATTTTGTGAGTATAAACAAATGTCTTATATGTTAATTAAGACTATTTAACGTAAATATTTCAAGAAAAGCACCACTCTCTTTAATACCGATAAACAAATTTACATGCCGCCGATAAACTTCCTGAACAAAGTAGATTGAGACAGACAGGAAATTGTTTATCGCAAATTGCGGTTCGAATCTAGTTATACGTATACCCTTGACTTCATCATAGTTTGCGGTTAAACAAATTCCTGTCTATCTAAATCTACTTTGTTAAGGAAGTTCAACTTTGGCATTGCAAATTTCTTTAATACTGTTTATCGACATTATAGAGCGTGGTCGGTGCTTTTTAAAATACGTTTGTATATCACTGCCCTGGAAAAATTTTTATATAATAATATCTAAATTATTTATCCGAAATTAAAATATATAGTTTCGTCATAATAAATAATTTTAATACATTATCAAACCGCATGTGTACCCTATTGTCCTCTATATAGTACCGAAATTTTTAATTACTTTTAGTTCAAAGTTTCTATCAATTAGTCTAATAATTTTATTGATTATCGAATATTAAAAACACAGAAACACCCGTTAAATCCACATACAAATATATACAAAAAGAATATAAACGAATTTATTTTCATAAATGTGTTATTATATTGAAGATCAGAAAGTTGAACTGTTTATATAAACTCGCACGATCGAATATAGATAATAATGAAAACGGTTAAAAACTTTTATAGTGACGTCTTTCTTTACAATATATTTTAAGGAATAAAATTAAAAATATAAATATGTAAAGATTATTTTTAGATCCTTCTGAACAAGTCATAAATTACTGACGAAATCGTATTTTTAAACTTTTGAAGTTCAGTTCACAATCTTATTCAGACTTTGATGTGAAGTATTCTTGAAATCAAAATAATTGTCTGAGATTTTTACAAAGAAAATTTGAATATATATATTAACTATATCAAACTGTGTTTTGACCCATTTCCGTTAGTTTTGAATAAAAACCCGCTTCAGAATGAAACAAATAACCCACCAGGGAAGATTCTTGAAACAATTCACATTATAAATTATAAAATAAACGCTAGTTTTCTTTTCTTATTCCTTTTTGAATAAACTTTCAATATATTTAAAGGAAACAACGCTATTGAATTGTTGAAAGAATGATATAACAACAACTCTGACGTCAATGAAGATATTAACATCATAAAATATAAAAATGGTTTTCTTTATTATCATTAAGAATTTTTTTTATTGAATTGTGACATTGAGAAAGCATTCCTATTTTCTTAAATTAATTATAAAATATTTATTTTACACGCTAGCTTGGTGGATAAATAAATTTCGATAAATAAATCAATTATTTTAATGAAGATGTTCATTCATGGATAACTAAATATTCTGGACCTCTATTAATTCCAATATTTTATAATAATCAGAATAACGAGATTATTTTTTGTGTTGTGCATAGAATAACTAATCCGTAGAATGGACCCTAACCACGGGGCAGCATGTATATCGTATACGCTTTTTTGCGCTTTCACGTACCGGGGGAGGGGGGGGGGCGAATAGACCACCCGTCCCCCCTTTTGAATATTACGTTCTTATAATGCAAAGTGCATAAAATTTGTCATGATGATAGTCCAGAAGGTTTTCTACTAGATAATGTTTGAGGCAAGTTTGAGGCAAATAAAATGTATAAATAAGTTTTTTCAAAAATGTCAAAAAAATATTCTGTTTTATTTAAAAATTAAATAAAATGTTTTTTTTCAAATCTTCAAAATTTTTATGTGGATTCATGTTTATTACAATTTTATCTAGTTGATTATCAAATAATATAATTTATTCGGTGATTTACATTCATATAATAACCATTTTTGTAAAATCTCGAAAAATGGAAAATTTGGGGTGATGGGGATGGAACCACTTTCACGATCGTCCACATGGGTTTATGAAAGTAAATTTTGCACTAAAAGTTGTAACACTTCAATATAATAAAATTCACGAGAGCTCATTATATTCAAATTGTTCAATAATAAATATTCCACCGAATCGCCCCCGCCCCCCGCTGGTATGGATGGGGTTAAACAAGAAATAACTTAACAAAAGTTTAAACCAACTTTAAAAACAAAACTAATTTGGAAAAGAACAGACAAACAACATAATGAGAAATTTTTTTTTTCTTTTTCATTTCTTATTAATATATTTTACTGTGTTATAAAGCATTTTGCCAACATTTTTTCTAATTTTACTATATTTCTTTTTTCTGTTCTTTAAATGTTCATTAACTACTGAAGAAGAACTATATTGACTCGAAATGACAGATATTTGAAAATCTTATAATTCTTCATTATAATTTATAAAAATAAACTCTGCAAACTTTAAACTTCAGATTTTAAAAATAGTTGTTTACTTTTTTAAATTTTGTATACATTTTATTTACTAGATTAGTTAGGCCTTATAAATAATTTATTCAAATAAATAATAATTAAATTTATAAATATAACTTTTTTTATGAAACAATTTTATCTGATTATATAAACTTCATTATTTAAATGTAAGTTTACTCTATTCTAAAATATTCAACTTTAAATTTAATTAACTAGCATTGAATTATTCTAAAATTCATAAAAACAAAAGCTTAATTGAATTCTAAAACAGAATTAAAACACAAAAAAAACATTGTCCGAATAAAATTACACCAGTGCAGTATACAGGGAGAAATGTTTTATTAAAAAATATTTTTTTACAACAGAATTTTAAAGAATTTTTAGACTTGAAATATTAATACCTCAACGTTATAAACAAATTGTGTTTGTTCTTATTTCTTAAATTATTAAATCATTTATTGTTGACTCAAATAAAGAAAGTCGCATGAATGATTTGATTTATAATCAATAGAAGTTTTGAACAAATGTTAAACTTGTAAATACTGAATAGACCATTTAAATATCTATTAACTCGATTTTCAGATTTTTGAAACTATTTTTGACGCCCACCATCATCATTATCACCTTGCTGCCTGTTCTTTGTACTTTAATGCCTTTATATAGATATAATATTACTTATGTATTGCATGCCATTAGTGATTATCAAAGCTAATGAATGTAGTCACTTCCCACACCAGCTACAAAACTGCTTCCAACGGAAATTGTTATTTTTTAAAATCTATTTGTAAGCTATTTTTGGGTTCCCAAATGACAGACACAATAGCGAATATACAGCACCATCTTATTACCCTATAAGTCAGTAATCACAGCTTATTCTAGTTTTAAACGGATTTAATTTTTGTTATCATTAAAAGTATGTCTGTTAATGTTGAGCCAATATTGAATTTGTAACTGAAGGAAATTTTGACCTCCCAATAACTTAATTTTAATTTTTTTGATTTTCAAACTGATAATTTTAAATATACTTGTTTTCATTTATTCGAATATTAATCATTCATTTTAAAATATGACTTACACAGAATATAAAGAGTTAATTGCATCGTAAAAGGTGTGTGTGGGTGGATCCGTAACATATATTTACTATTCTTTTTGCCTTAAAAGGTTGGTGCCTTAAGAATGCTTATTTTAAAAAAGACACTAGATGGATATTTTGCTATTTGCATACCACAAGTTGCTTTCATTAGTAGTTTCTCAAAACATTTAGAATAAAAAAATGTCCATGATAATGTATTTCCATCACCAATGCAATCCTAGACCTACCATGTGAATACTTCCTTCCTTGTTAGGCTTGAATATTTTTTCATTTTAGATTCATATTTAGACCTATGGAAGATATTATATATAACAATACGAAAAATTAAAGAGACACGTTAGTCAAAACTGGAAATCATTTTAGCGAAAAATGAAGATTAATTGCGTTATTTTAAAATCTGTGAAATTATTTGTCACTGTCGATGTGAAATCATATTTTCTCTAATTTATTTCTCTTATATTTGTGGATATTATCCGGAAAAATGATAGATTTAGTAATAAAAGTACATATATATAAATATAATATAAAGGTAATAAAAATTATTATAATATTTATAAAATAGTAAATATATTGTTTATATTTAAGATATGTTTCATCTAAAAAAATAAATAAATAAATGTATTTTCAATTTCCTTCAAAAATTATAGTTTTATGCTATGTTTATTAAAGTTGAATTATTAAACAAAAATTGACTATTAGTTCTAAAAATTCTCTTTATCGAACAATTTAAGTAACGTTAATAAATAAAATATGTTTATCATTCCAATCAATATAAATAAATGGAAAAAATAAAATTTTAATAAATTGTACGCATATTGTAATTTATTTTATTGTGTTGTATTGTATTGTATGTGTGTCTATACTGTAATTTTTGATGGGTTTGGCAATCGTGACAGTTTCTTTATATGGTTAGATTGATATTTATTGATAAAATTGTGTTCAGATCGTAATTTGTCTTTTATATTTTGATCCAATTTGTTCTGGAATAAATATTTTTATAATCAATAATGTAAGGATTTTATTATTTTGTAATTTCCTAATAAATCTCTCTATTCACTGGAACAGTTACAAACGCGTCTTAAATCGATATTGGATAGACAATTTATTAGATCATCGATTTTTAAAATGAATCTTAAATCAAATAAAACGCGAGATATCATCAAATATGTATAAGTATTGTCAACATGTGTAATTGGAGAAAAATTAAGTCGAAAATTAATGCAATATTTTCATTTTACTTAAATTATTGTAATTTAATGCTTATTTTCATGTAAAAATTAATCTATTAAAACACAAACGATAAGACCAAATGCACTATTTAGTTAAAATTAAGAAAATCTTTCCATTACCTATTTTTATTTATTTACTTATTTATTTATCCATATTTATAAAATTAAATATTTTGATATTGAGATACATTGTGATATTTCAGATATATTATAATATAAGAGGACGAACTTATTGAATCTATATCGTGACTAATTGCTACCAACTTTCAGCTGGTAGTTATATCAATCATTTCTAGATTTCAGCTATACAATACTACAAATATATATATATAAAATGCTCGGTACAATTCTGCTTACCAAACCTTCGACAGTAGATTTTCAATTTTAGAATTCTAATTTCAACGGAAATAATAATCAAATAATTTCAATTAGCATTTAATGACGAACGAAATAATTTTGTAAGAATCAGCAGCTAGCAATGTATAAATGATAAAAAATATTTCAATTAAATTATGCAGATATATTCAACTTTAGGAAATAAATATCCAGGATTTGTCATTATTAAACGAGTATTCGAGTGTCAAACTGAAATAATAATGTCTATGAGTAAATTATACTTCTTCCATTTACACTTTTTTACATTTTTTTAAATTTAGAGTTTGATTAGAAGACTTTTAGGAAACTTAACACAACTATCAGGATTAAAAATATTTTTTAATTAAAGTAAACAAAATAATATTAAAATACGAAAATTGTGATTTAACTGGTTTTATAATTCCACATAATTTCATTCCAATTTTTATAAAACATTTGGAAAAATCTAACTGTAATTAAATTATTTATTTAATCTAACTACTGAGTTTAATATAATTTAAAAATGTAACTTTTCTTTAACCTTATCCATACCTTGGGGGGGGGGGGGGCGATTCGACCCCCCTCTGCAATTTTCGCTGGCATTTTTTATTGAACAGTTTGACAATAGTAAGCTATCGTGAGTTTGTTTATGATGAAGTTTTAGTAAAATTTTAGCGAAAAATTTGCTTTCATAGACCAATGTGGACGATCATGAGAGCGGTTCCATCACCATCATCACAAATTTACCATTTTTCGAAACATTACAAAAATGGCATTTATATAAATATAAATCACTAAATAACTTATATTATGTGCTTGATAAAATTATAATAAACATAAATCCACTTCAAAAATTTGAATGATTTTAAGAAATACTTTTTTTTATTTTTAAATAAAAATAATAATATTTTTTTTAAATAATTTTTATATTTTATTTGTCTCAAAAAATGTCAACTTAGACTTTTCAATTTTTGCAACATTATCTAGTAGAAAACATCCTGGACTATCCTCATGACAACTGTTATGCACAAATATAGGAGCATTATATTCGGAAGGGGGCGAATGACCCCCCCATCAAGTGGAAGCGCAAAAAGGCGCGGTATGGATAAGGTTCATAAATAAGCCTTCGTCAAATTGTAAATTTAAGTGACCAAAAGATAAATGAAATGTATTTTTTCTTGAATATATTTGACTAATAATGTGGAATACATTTAAAAATGTATCTAAATTAAAAATAATTAGTTTTTACGTGCAAATATCATACTTATTTTGTATTTATATATTTCATATTTTCACTAAAAATGTATCAGTTTATGCAAAATAGTGATAAGTATAATAACCGTTACATTATTTTTATGTTGTACTCAAATCATTTTGAAATTAATCTTCCGTGCATACAGCGGTTTATTGATGTTATTTTATCTTTAAAAGTTAAAAATCGATTTCAAAGAAGTAAATTGCCATGTCGTCCATTAAATTTCGGAAATCTATAATAATAACAATAATCAAGACCCCGACAAAAATGTATTATTAATTTTAAAATTTATACAAATTACAAAATTGTTAGTAAAATTGTTTAGATATTTGTTGAGTTTCATTATAAAGTTATTTTACTTAATATGTATAGCTTGGTATTTCTAATATAACATAAAAAAACGTTATTGATCTATAGTAACAATCATTTCAAGTCAAGTCAATCATTTCTTTCTATTAGATGATCCACTCTGAACGAATAATATTAAATTTCCTATATTTGTATTGGTAATGAATATATCCTATGTATGCGTGTTCAGTGTATAGACAAAGCACAACAAGCATATTGATTACAACAATGTATATCTATAATTTCAACGTAGCTAATTCATGTAGGTATGACATGTGGTTTAAAAAACTTTCAAAATTCAATATATATATATATATAAGAAATACACATTACAACATATTTCAAATGTAGAAATGCAAATTATAAATAAATTAAAACTAAATTAAAACTAAATTAAAACTAAATTTTAAAATTTTAAAAATAGATTTATAATAAAATAAATAAAAATAATAGATTTAAATGTTGAAATTCCAGTTAAAACTTAACCAACATTTTAAAAAACTTTTAACACTGACATATTTTGATTTCAATTTTGCATTTGAACGGTGAGTTAAAATAATATTTAAAAAGCACTGAAATATATAGCTACCTGAATTTTTAAGGAAAAGGCTTCATAACAAAATATTTCAGATGTGTTGTTGACATCTATTTATTCACACAACCGAGGTATGTCAATTTGTTTTTGTTTTTGGGATTTTCAAAGTTTACAGATAATTGATATGTATAAAACACAATAAAGAATTTTAATTTTATATATTTTAGACAGTATAGCAATTTTTGTCATCTATTCTAAATTATTGAATATCTTAAAATATTCAATCGAAAACATACACTTTTGTTCAATTTTTTAAATAACCTCCTAATATATTTTTATTTAATAAAATATAGGTATCCATAAATCGTTTAATAGTTTAATTTAGTTTTCTAATTTTTTATATTTGCACAGTTGAATCCTATAACTTATTAGGCAGTTTAAAATGAACCTTTAAAATGTAATTTTAACTTTAACAAATGAAATTAAATACGGAATCGGATTATTGATAAGGACAATATATTTTGCTTTCAATCTAAAATATATCTCGATGAAGATTTTCTTTAATGGGAATTGTTTTTACAGTTAATTTGATGAACTCAAAAAATTGTTTAATTGCACAAGCTTGAAAGATCACTGGAGACTACATGTTTTTCTGTGCTTACAATTAAATCAAAAGATTCTCGAATCAGTTTAATTTATGAACTCTTTAAATGAAAGCATTAAGATAGAATACGCCCATTAAAAATGTAGTTAATAATTAAAGGCTTTTATAATCCTCATTTGATAATGGTGTCAATTTCATTAACAAAATAGAATTTAATTTTTTAGATGTTGTATTATGTCCAATAAGGGATTTTTTAAAATTGCTTTCATTTTACTTAAAATGTACCATTTTCTTAAATAACCTTCGCACGCCTCCGAATACTGAGTATTGAGTCATGGCAGTGGGAGTGACGTAGAACGTTCAGTTATCGAATGGAATAGGTTAAGCACACTTTGAATTTACTTCACACACCCACAAGAAATCGTAAATCATGAAGTCGATATCGAAGTCAGATGTCGATATTAATTAAAAAAATTGTCAAACGTATTTCTAATTAATAATATGTGTCAATGGCAAAATTGAATCACAATCAGTTATTAGATAAGTCTTTTAAACTTATAATTATATATTAATTTCATTATTATAATTGTTTAACATTAAAAGGGATTTATTAAATAAAATAAACCATTTTTTATCGATCAAAGAATTGGTTCGAATTTCTATGTTGAACATTAAGAAAATAACTATAAAAACTATTAGATACGGTTAAAAACAAAATTTTAACTTTAAATGTTACATAACACATGACACTAGAACGAAATTTGATGAAGTTTTTAATCCATCAAAATAATTCAGACTTTTTGTCTCGCAAATAACTTTTTAGTTTTATTAACTATTAATTATTAAACTAGGTTGCTTATGATTTCTCAAACAAAGAGAGAATGATAGATATTGTATTTATAATTATAGTCTGACATCGGCCTTCTGTCTGTAAAGTACTTTAGACATTTAATATATAAGGTATTGTGAAGGTTTAGAGTGACAAGGAGTCTCCAATATTATTTAAACTACTGAAAACGTAGACGAAATCGTGGAACATACAATCTAATTTTGAGTATTATAAGGGTAAGGAAGACACCCTTGAAGTATCGAAAGTATGTGTACCTATCCGTACATTCAAATTATGTCATCTACACATATCATTTAACACACGAGTGATCAGTGGTGATCAGACATGTACTTTTGTAGTGAATACATAAAATTCACGAATTTAATCATTTAAACATAAACTGAAATAATCAAAAATAATTATTAAACTAAAAAATATAAAAGTTTTATGATTTAAAATATAATAATACTATGATTTGTAAGAACGATACGAAATATTAACGCATTCGTGCTAAAATAGTACTTAAATGGAATCGAATATTTAATAATATAGTACAACTTAAACTTAACAAGCTCTTCAATCCTAGTACTTCGATGGTTACAGGAATATATACTGTAGAAGTTCAAAGGTGAATGCACGTATAATGAAATTATATTCAGTATAAATACAACAAATACAAACGTTATTTATACTGCTGTTGATATTGAATAAACTATATCATTATCGTCATGAACAAAGAAGTTGTCATACGATTTATTGTTGATTTTTCCGTTCTTGCATTTATAAGCCTCAGTGACACGGTTTTAAACTTCTACGGTGAACCCTTCAAACGGGGCTATTTCATTGATGACGAGACCATCCAGTATCCCTATAAAAAAGGGACGGTCGACTTCAATCTACTCGTTATAATTGGAACCTTGGGCCCGGCCATTATAATTATCTTCGTTGAGTTTGGTATAGATAAACTCACCCAGAGGAACTATCACCAGCCCTCCATTCCATTCATAAACACGTTGGCCATCCCGGGTTTTCTGGTCGCAAGTTACAAGTACGTTGGCATGCTCTGGGTTGGCCTGGCAGCCACAGAGATATCAACCGAAATCCCCAAAATGCTGGTCGGTCGATTGCGACCTCACTTTCTCGACGTTTGTCGTCCCAATGTTAGTGCACTCAACTCCACGACTGGTTACATCGTGGCAGACATCTGTACTGGGGATGACGCTTACAACATCGACGAAGCTCGTCGCTCTTTCCCATCTAGTCATTCATCAATGGCCATGTTTCCGGCTCTGTATCTGACGCTCTACTTGACCTACCGTCTACGGCCCTGGTCTGCTTTGAGAATGCCTGTATTTCTGTTTAGTGGAGCCCTCCTTAATCTCGCCTTCTACGTTGGACTGACCCGAATTTCCGACTTCAAGCATCACTGGACGGATGTCACCGCTGGCCTTGTTCTGGGCGCTTTCGTTGCTGTGGTGATAACGTATATTTACGGAGGGAAGAAGTTTGGAGTTCAATGTTCCAGTAATGAAAATAGAAAATTAGCTGTAATAAATATAAAATAAAAACTTTAAGAAAGTCTGCAGAAATGTTTTGATTCTCTTTTAATATTGTGGAAGAAAACTTATTTATTATTCGTTTTGTTATTATTTAAATATTACCATATTCTCTGTATGTTTTTGTTTTATGCCGATAAAAAACGTTGAAGTATCTGTCAAAAACGTCACTATTCAGAATTGTGGCCGAAATTTAGACAACTAAAAAGTCAAAAAATAAACAAACAAAAAAATGTTGAATATTCTAAAATAATTGATCTTAAATGCAATAAGTGTTGGCAGTAATCTTTTATGTTTAAATTAACATTTGTATTGTTCCACTATAATTCTTTACAAAAAGGACATATCGTTAGAATTTAAAAGTTCACATGTGACGTCACTTTATTTTTACCTTCGAGTAGAATATATTCATAGACACGCTTATAACCTTAATTATTACAACTGCAAGATACGTACAAATTACTTAAATTAAACATGAAGCTCACTATAACGAACGTTCCCATATAGTAGCATTAAAAATATATTTCAATATTTTTAATCATAAAATTTATTCAACAAATTTGCAAATTAATAAAGCCTCATGATATTGACGAATCTTCTTCAGTCAAGTTCATTAACATTATAGAAAAATAGGCAGAAATAAAACACAGAATATTATTTTTGACTTGAAAATGCAAAATGAATATGAAATGAGAAAGTTTTAAAATCGAGCCGGCATTAAGCCGACAGAAAATGCGCTTATACTCTGGAACCTTCATTGGGAATTAAAGGACAGCTCAGAACCAAATTATTTTAGGAAAGTTTATTTGCTTCAACCTGGTCTCTTTGGCTACATTATTATAATTGAGCAGACAATTTTCACTACTGCGTATGGAAAGTACTTTTATAGTTCATATTATTATGTTAGTTTAACTGGGAAATTGGTTATTTACGATGATTCTACGTCTTTTTTATGGAAAATCCTCTTTTGAACATTTAATTAAATCGGATTATAGATTTGGAGTTTTATAATTAAACAATTATTTTCAATAATTGGTTTTCAATTTTTAAGATCAAGTTTTTTTCTTACTAATTATATAAATCAATGCCAAGTCTTATAAAATGGTAGAGACTATTCCGACCAGATTGCCCCCCCCCCATATAGGGATGTGAACATAGATTATAATATTAATTTATTAAACAAATAATCAATAAATGTCATTTTGACCTTCACATGTTTTTCTTGTTTTTATTCGTATAGAGTTATGTTTCTTTTCTTTGAAAAATTGTGTAAACAATTAATAAGAAAATACAAAAAATTTAATAATTTTTGAGAGATTTTTGTTAATTTTGGAATCGATTTATTTTCCTATTATTAATAGTTGTGACGTCATATTTATATTCCAACAAATCGTAATTTTATACGCAATTTTATACGCAATTTTAATCTTATAACGATTAAATTTTAAAAAAATAAGAGGGTGATTTAAGGGGCAATCAATTAAACTAATTACAAAATAAATACATAGATATGAAATACATAATACAATTCTCATTCAACTCAATAAAAATCTATACACTCGACCTACGGGCTTGGGCATAGACTATTATTTTCTTAGAGTGCAATAAAGATGCATATCTTACACTCTTTAAGTGTAAATAACTAATATTTTAGAGAATAGGTATAATGGAGAAAAATGCATTGATTTCATTATAATTATAGCTTACTTCTACGAGTTTTACGAATAGTGTTTGTAAAAAAAATTTGTTAATATATTTTTTTAAATATTAAGATTAGATATTGCTTTTGTCATTACATTAAATACTGTTTTGAATGTTATTTGTCAAGAAGAAAATGTATCTATGCTAAGCCCCGACAAAATTCCATTGGACTTGGATTTAATCTAATCGGTCTGTAACTTCTATGACCTACACCATAATATGACGTCTTTGGTCTGTAAATCCTGTAAATTATTTTTACATGGAACAAGAACAGTCACAGCATGCAGTATTGAATATTGCACGGTATTATGTTATAGTACTACAAAATATATGCAGATATTTGTAGATATATTGATTGCTCCTGGGGACGTGGTGGCCCAGAGGTTAGAGCGTTGGACTGTCAACCTAATGGCAGTCTGTGCGAGTGGGTTCGAACCCCGGTTTGGACCAAAAATTACTTACCTCGTCCCTGGCTGACAGCTGTGTCAGTCGTTTGTTGCGACCCGAAAGGGTTCGTGTTGTATGTAATCTTTGTGCGTCTGTCACTCAGAAAAAGTTAGCTTATTAAAAAAAAAAAAATAAATAAATAAAAAAAATCCAATATATATTCCATTATTAATATCACTGTCTATTATATTTAATTAGATATATATAATTGTATTAATGTAGATATTTCGAAAATCCGACGAATAATCCCGGCGGAAACATGTATCGGTGGAGACCGCAATTCCGTAGAGAAGTTTTCCGACACTATTTACGATTTAATTGTAACCAAACAAAATCGAAAAAAGAAAGATAACAATTTAAAGATAATCAGGAAATATTTTAGATTACTTCTTCAACATTATTGGTGTCCTCCTGTTTGGCCGTTTCTTGTTTAGTATCTTCCTGTTTGGCCTTGACATATTTGAAGAAAAACAAAATTTCCTCTTTTGTCTTATTTATTAAAATGGAAATTAAAAAAAAGTTACAGAAGCATAATGCTAGTTTTATATAAAAAGAATATAGATATAAGTTATAAAAGCATAATAAAAAATATGATTAGTGGTGTAATTTAAATGTAGACGATATCGTCTGGCTGTTGTACGAGGGTGCCTCGTCTGCTAGCTGACTCGACTGTCGACACAATTTTTACAGTATTGCTTCTCTTCTCGTGTGTGTAAGAATAAAGATATCCATTCAAATCAGCAGGGCCGTACCTAGTAAGGAGCAGGAGCCCTCCCCTCGCCCCCGCTTAATTTTCGTTTTTTGGCGCCTTTATAAATTTAGCATATATAAATTTACATGTGATATAAATGCAATTTTGTTTTGCCGCCTTTTTGTAAAATATTGCCCCCCCCCCTCCTCCACTAAAAAAGTCTATGTGTGGTCTTACTGTAAGAGTCGTCCACCTCGTTCCGACGTACTAAAATTCATGATTATGATTGCAATTGCAGTTGTGAATTGTCTTTATATAGAAAGGTCAAATAATATACGCATCCCATATAATCAGGCAGGTACCAAAATGAAGTTCACCATTGTTCGATCGATTCGATTTGCCATAAGGTAAATCCATAAATATCCATTGTGTTTACAGTGTAAAAATATATCTATTATAAATTAAAGAGAGAACTACAATTTTTATGGATAAATGTAAATCAAAAGTGTATCGGAATAAATCCCATAACCGAATATGGATTTCTTATTTGAAGCAGATCAAATAAAACAAAAAGCAAATTTAACATTCAAAATTAAAATTGTGTATACCTGCTTTGATATAAAGCATTTGTCAAATAAAATGTTCACCACAATTATTGCCTTTCTAAGGAATTTAGTATTGTAAATTACAAACTATTCGATAATAACAGTACAAATAGTAATTATGTAAGCTAATGACTAGATCTTAAAAACAGTTTTTTTGTTTCTAAAAAACAGATATTTTACCATATAAGTTAATTTGCTTCACTCACTAATTATACAATATCTTCTTTGTCAAATAATATAATGAATAAATTCATATAGGAAATAGTTTTATAGAAATTGTAATTCAATAAAATGGGGACATTTTACACATTTTTATTCAATTAGCATCTTGAAACTATTCACATAAATTTATAAACCACATTTCTTATATGATGTATTTAGTTTTTTCTTGAAATGCTTAATAAAAATGTTTTCTATTGAACGACGTCAAATCTTTCTTTGAAAAAATCTTTTTAAGTTACCATATTTCAGTGATACAAAGCAAAACATAAAATGATGTACATAATGCATTCATCTTCAATCTAAATAGAACCCGATAGACAATCTAAAGAAACTCAGTCATGCAAAATTGTAAACAAGCTGCGCTGTGATTTTAAATTAATATTTATAAAGTTCAATTATGTTTTCTAATTATTTTTTTAATATTTGAAATAATCCAATAACAAACATAAGTTTAATGCGTATATTTAAGTATAATTTAAGTATTCTTTTACGTTTTTACTTTTAATTAAGTTGTTTAAATTCTACTTGTTTAGAATTATATGTACCTAAATGTATTTCCTTCGTATATATTTATCCCAAATATGAAACCACAGCGATTATCTGCAATTTTTCAAAGATTTATTCAATTTATAAACTAAAAAAAATCATTTTTTAGTTTAATTAATTTCTCCCAGCTGCTCGTGTCAATTCTCAAAACAAATTTTATCCCAAATCTCGTCTGTAAATATGAACTAATTCACTGATATAATATAACTATTGTTCAACATAATTAAATCTTGAATGTTCGTTTTTTAGAAATATTCGTTATTCATGATAGTTAATTAAGAGAACATTGTTTTTATATATCCTGAATATTTACAGAATCGGGATGAAAGACCGTTCTGAAATTTTTTAGTAAATTTTAACTAAAAAATAATGTACATTGCGGTAGATCATAACATTTTAAAGTTACAAATTTTGGTTTTTTCTTTATCTTTATCTTTATCTTTGAATTTATGTTATGACGATATAGTTATTTTTGAGACGGATTATTTCTTTAAAATGAGCTGTCATGTCTACTTTCATAAAATATACATCATATTCCTCCACTTCTAAAGATTTCCCCAATTTCATCATTTATAGAGACGGAAGGGAAATGTGAGTTCAGAAATGAGGACAACCACAACCTTCTTTGGGATTTAATATTTTGTCGTCTATCAATAATTAAATCCTAAAACATCTCGGATACAACAACGTAATTATATCCCCGTCTATGTATCAACTCGGCGAGGTGGACCTCGGAGAAATGGGATGCTGAGAACGCAGGAGTCTGATACTATCATAGAGGATAATTTCATTGATTGAACAGGACAATGTTCGAATGGAATATTAGTAGTGCTTTTAACGTAAGTAAAAAATTGCCTCAATTTCCCGCCAATAATAAGATATTGCATTTTTAGATTTCTTTCATATATCCGCCCGCAACTTCTAACTTTTAATTTAATAATGTCGCTCTGATGGATACGGAGAGAACATAACGTGAATATGAGCATGGCTGTGTTTTGGTACTGCTTACGAGTTAGTTCTGCAGTCGTGATGATCTGCTATTGAAACTGTTTTATTTAATAGCAAATGAATTGTATTATATTAATTTACCAGGTACATCTAGATAATCAGTTTAATTGAGTTTATGAGAACTCGAACATTTTCATTTCATTATTTTAAATTAAAACTATTCGAGATATTTGAAAAAGGATGAAAAAAATGATTTATAAGTGCTTAAAATCAGAACACATTTTTAAATATAAAAAGAAGTTTACCTATATATCTTTAATTAGAATACCTCAAAAAGGTAATTAAATTTTATAATTGAAAAAATTGAACTACTATTATTAATAAATGACACAATTACAAACGCATCAAAAACCCGATTATGAAAACAAATAAAAAAGTTTATCAAACATTTTGAATAGATTTTATCTAAAGAGCATGTTTAAATAAACATGAAGACGTACTCCTACATAATCTGCTTGATATAACATGGCAATCAGTCGACAATAACAAGATACATGTCACTAATGTATTGTCAGAATGTGGTGTACCTAGACACTTATTAGCATACCCCTTCCAGCATATCTGATATCTTCCTTATATCTTCTTTCTAATGTGATATTTTAAAAAGTACCTACAAAGCTCCAATCAAAATATAATTAAAATTTTTGGAAGTTTGGTTTTATTTTTATGATGATATATTAGGCTCGCTTTCATCCATTTATGTGAAATGCGTTTGACTAAAATGTCGTTTTATTGTGTGTTAGCTCAAACCACAAATGAATTGAAATAGTATAGGGTGAGTTAGCTTTTATATAAATAATAGTTGGCTTGTTCGATATACGTTTTAAAATTTTCAATATAAAACGAATTGTCAAAATATTCAATTGACAATCAGTTCACTTTTTTTCTTTCGCTTTTTATATTAAGAAAGTATTGATATAGATTCAAGTCTCTGTACGGAACCAGGGTCTATAACAAACAATAATGTATCTTTTTATTATTAATTAACTACTATATAATGATAAAATTGCTTATTTTTCAATTTTTATGTAAATTTCTATAGACTTTTTTTTAATTTGTGGCCGATATAATTTTAAATTTTAACTGTTATGCCTATAAATACGCATAACTAATTATAAAGAATTAATCAAAATTCATTATTAAACATTTTTAATATATTTAAATAATATGTTTCATCTGTTGATTACATATCACCAACATACATACAATGTTATATTAAAATTAAACTTAGTTATATTTCTACCAATTATTTATATTATACATATTTTATACACTGAAATTGAATAAAAGATCAATAATATATTGGGGATTGAAACTAGTTATTTTAGTCCGATACATTTGAATAAAATATACCCTTTACCTAAATGCGAACCCAATCCACCTATCTAGGCGTATGCACCACGGTACCTGTGTATATTTTAAGTATAAGTAAATAAGTTTTTTAATTTTAAAAGTATTAATGAAGTTTTTGCATTAAATAAGGGCGACTAATCAGCAAGTAACAATCATCGATTTTTAGAATCTAACTGGAAAGGACAATTTTTTCTCATTGGTTTTCTACGACACTAAAAATCGATCTTACTCAGAATACTGTACTTTTTTCTATATTATATATATATATTACATGCTCGAATTAGGTATAATCTGTATTGCCCGGTGGCAACCTTTTTGTCTGACGGGCAGCCTTGGGATGTATACGACCGGGCAATGATTTTTTAGGGGAAACATGCTACTGCATTTCATTTCTGTTGATATACGCTGATCTAAGTAACTTATAGACAGCCTGAATGGCCACTGTCGTGTTATGAATTATTTACTGGATGCCCATTTTACAAATAAACACAACATTTATTTCGGATTTATTTAAGTTTTATTTTTCAATTGTTTTAGGCAACATTTTTCATTTACGGGCAATCTGGAATGAGATGTACGGACACTGTATTTTAAAAACTTTAGTTCGAGCACTGTATATCCACCAATATAATTACATGATCATGATAAAATACTCCATTTTAAAGTTTGATCAAAAACTTTGTGACACTCATATATACATATCCTTTTTAAATATCATAATTCTAATCTTCCATTTTGTTCAAATTATGATCATGTTCTGAAAGGAAGGATAAGATGGTGCGTCTTGAAAGCTACCAAATGCTAAATGGAGATCCAGTCAAGTCCATCATTCGAGAACAGGTCAAGTTTTTGGATGGCGGGCAGTCGACAAAATCGTCTATATCTGAAGTTTGTCGTTTTTTGTCTCTATCTTGGATTACCGTATTGATTAATTCTACAAGTGTTTATTTTTGTTACAAATTATGTTACTATTTTTTGTAACTAACATACTAATATGTGACAGGGTCATTTGTTCAGTATAGTTTGGTGATATCGGGGATCCAGGTCGTTCAGTGAGTGCAAACCCAACAGAGACCTTCGCTCAAAAATATTTTTTCAATTAGTTACCCCTCCTATTATAAACCAATATGGTCGTCAGGGATTCTCTTTTTTAGCTCCATGGTTATCGAAAAGTCTACCAAAATATATTCAACAATCACAGACTACACATATTTTTAAATCATGCCTTAAAACAGAATCTTTTTCTTCCAATTATATTTAATATTGTTGTTTCTCTGTTATATCTTTGTAATTAATCATATCTGACTTTTTGTTTTCATATGCATGCTATCTATTTGTAAACTTTATTTTCTATAATTTTCGGTACCCTATTCTCTTGTGGAGCTTTGAGAGGTTCTCCTTGACATTTAAGCGCCTTGCAAATACAGTTTATTTTTATTAAAATACAGAGTACTTAGATAATTAAGATAATACAATTGACTATATAACTATGTATCCTTTTAATGATTACTTCATTTCAAAATGTAAACAATACACATAAACACCCAGGCATCCATTAATCAATATTTGTTTTACAATTTCTTACAAAATATTTACTTCACTTTTTCTCGAATATGAGTATATTTTCTCTCTGTATATTATTAAATCAAGTAGAAAACATCTTCAATATATTAATTATTATGAATTTATCAAATTCATTATAATAGGATAAGTCATTCCAATTTTCATCTGCTGATGAATTTTCGTCACACTTTGAACAAAACTAAGAACATTTAACGGAAATCATGCGTTAGAATAAAAAAATAAACTCATTAATATTTAACTTACAATATAATTGCGTATAAAGACTATGGCTTCTAAAATCTGTTGATTCCGAATTTTTTTTTATTAGATAAGTGTTTTACAACGTTCTGAGGGGTTGTGTTACAGCAAACACAACCCGTGCAAACCATCTACTGAAAAACATTTTTTAAACTTACAGATGACGGACATACTTTCCTACAAAATGTTATATTTTTTCAGATTTAGACTAAAACTGTATCCTTGTTATAGTATTTATTGATACAATTTATGTACAGAAATATTTTAGTCAAAATTATATGGCGCTTGTTGGGAAAATTTAATCTTAATTTATTCAACATTTGAGACAGTGACCTTTTAAAAACATTTCATATAATTGATTAAAATCTTTAAAATTTCTTCCCAAGAGACTTCATGTTTCAATTTTAGGTAAATGAGTTTACATGAATTTATAATTTGCTGTGACAAATCAAACTAACTTTTATTCAATTTCGAAAATTAAAAAGAAAATCCACCTTTGTAATAGTAGTTTAACAAATTTGCTATAATCTCGAAAACTGCCTGGAAAAAGATTTTCAATTATGAGAAAAAAGATTAAAATTTATATTTAGACAAACAAACAAAAATCGTTCATCGTTTATTTTGAAATCTCATTTATAAATATTGAAAAACTCTTTTTTTAAATAGTTTAATCCCCTTAAAAGAAATACGGACAATTTTTAAATATATACTTATAAAATTTAGAGTATAATTTAAAACTTGTATAATACGAATATTTTCAAATAAGTTTATGTTCTTTGTTATGCTGGGTTAGTCTTCTCATGAAATATTTAAAGTGCCGTAATCTTATTTTTTTAAGTTTTAAAAGAGTTTAAAAGCGCCTCTTTAATACACTCCGCGATAGAAGATATATGTATATTATTTCTTGCTTTAGAATCGTTTTGCTATATTTAATTTTAGACATTCTTTAGATTTAATTGTCATCCGAAATTAAGGTATTTTAAATAAGAAAATTGTATATTTATTAATGTATTAATATATGATAAATTAATCTGTTAATAATAATATTAACTCTTAAGATAACTCAAAATAATTGGAACATATTGATAAAATTATATTTAATGAGCGCAATTCTTTTCCTCTTTTAAGTTTTTTAAAAAAAATTACAGTTTAAGATTTGCTTTCTTCCCAGGGCATTAATATTTAATAGCCAAGAAAGAATTGCGGTTTTGTAGTAAAAAGTTTACATTGCAACCAGAAAAGAATTATTCTTTTTTTCTCACTTTTTGGATATATCAGTGTAAATCAATTCAAAATGAAATATTTTCTCTTTTTTTATAATCTGTTATTTTTCAGTGCATTCAGCGTCTTGTTTTTCACCTTTTCATTAAATATGTCGAAAATATTGAGTGGTAAGTGTCTGCCCTAATTTTGTAAATGATTTCTTCTTAAATTTATCATAAATGGGAATAAACAACAGAAAAAGGGAAAGCATCATAATTTCGCATGAAAAGTTTTTGGCAGGGTTTTAATTAAAATAGAGTTGATGACAGTTACTAGTGACAAGTCGACAAATGTTATAGCAAATGTTATAACTTAGTAATGGAATTTCCAGGGAATACTGAAGAAATAAAGAATTCAAACTACAAATATTAAGTATTTCAATATTTTTATCAACCTTTGGTAGAAATGATTCAGACGGAATAATGTAACGGATTAATTATACAAACCGAAATATTTTAAATATGTTCCAATATTTCAAATTAAAATGATTAAAACATAATTTGATTTAACATATCGTTTATTAAAATCTATAATTAAATTATTAACAATCAAAATAGGTTTTGCCATTAACTGTTTACTTTAAAACATTACAATATTCTTTTTTAGATGTTCCCTTCTTGAATCATTATTTATTTTTCTATTACGATTGCAATACTCAAATTATGAATTATAAAACATAAACATTTTACATGGTGCCCGAAATTCAACACGAATTCTCTCCTTCAAAAGAAATATGGCTGCTTATGTATTAATTATTTCTCTGTATTAAAAGTGATTTCTCTATTTTAGAAGAGATAATGTTACTCTTATCGGCCATCATATAAATTGTATCACGATAATTATTCTAATTCAATTCCCGATATGAACATTTCTGGAAATGTTATCAACATGCATTTTCGGATATTTTTAATCCTTGTAATCATTTTATCATAAGCCTTCTCTTTCATGCACCTTTTTTGCTTTAAAATTATCTTATTTTACAATTTTTTTTGTGAACTCAGATTTAGTTGTCTGAGTTTTATAATATATACCAAATAAACTCATACTTTAATTAGCCTCTAATCAAACAAAGTTTCCTTATAATTCTAAATCAAGTGGGCATGTAAGCAACTTACTGTTTATTTATCTGCAAAATATAATATCATTCGTAAATATTTCAATGGGTTTAAATTAAAGATATATTAACAGTAATCTAAATTGTACATAAGAACAGAAAAAAACTATGACGCAGTTATATTAAGGAAGCCTGAAAAATTTGCTATTCAAGTACAATACCTATTTTTGGCTAAAATTTAATTTTGTATTTTCAATTTCATGATATCTAATTTATTAAGTTTCAATTTTCACATCCAAGGTATCATTAGAAATATGTATTTAGAATGCTTTTTTTTAATTTTGTTGTTATTCAGCAAAATAAAATAATGGAAAAAAATGAAAAACAGAAAATTATATATTTTTATTTTCAGCTATTTTATTATTTTTTTCATTCACTATTTTCAGTTTATTGTCAATATTGATATTAAATTGATATTAATTATAACTTAAATATAATTTAATTTTTGTTATTATGAAGGGGATCCATAAATAAAAATAATGGAACAACCGGTGATAACGAATTTTGCTGTCTCGTATAATTATTTACACATCTACTTTACAGAAGATTTATGAAAATAGATAAAATGTTATTAAAATTATTGGTAGCACAATAGTAAGTAAACAAAAATTTGGTTGCTATGAGTGTTCTTTAAGCCGTTTAGTATGCATGGTTAGAATTCTTAAACACAAACACATGAAATAGTTCACTATCTTTACAATATCGACGTTTTCTATCTATTGTTTTAAACATATAGTTAAAAAATATTGTATTTGATTGTGTACCACTATATTCTTTCATTATTAATATATTGTTATTCTTAGATACTTAGTTACTATAGCTACATTTATGAAATAATCAGCAGAAGTGTACATTGGAGTTTTTATATCCCTATGTTTTCAATAGTTAAAATAGTTGATTCTATTTTTGTTTTAAATTAAATTAAATTATTTCTATATACTTTCATATTCAACATTTAATCTGGCGGAAAAAATATTGTTTATAAGTAGAAAGGGATGTGAATCTCTGACTCACCCACTCGAAGCCTATCATCAACATCATCGAACAAAAAGGTTTTGCTTGATTCTGATTGGTCAAAAAGACAATTCTCCGCCGAGAGGACCCCCAAATCAACACAAAGATGCCCCGGTTGAGCTTCTCAAACCGCGGGATGGCATGCGCCGGAATGAGGAATGTCTGGTCAGTAAAATTGAACTCATCTATCCACTCGGTGACGAGGCTGGTACTGGAGGAGAGGCTGACGAGGCTGGTACTGGAGGAGATGCTGACGAGGCTGGTACTGGAGGAGATGCTGACGAGGCTGGTACTGGAGGAGAGGCTGACATAATTAGTGAGGCTGGTACAATTAGTGGGGCTGGAGATTCTTTGGGAATTGCCATCCAATAAACTAATTTCTCCTGGATAAGATTCCTCGAAACCGGAAGTCAGAAGTAGGAATTAGGTCCAGTCCATAAATTTATCCTGATCAAAGTAGGCAATATATGCAGAGAGAGACTGGTGGTTGTGAGCAAACAGCAGAACTCTCATTCATTTTAGAGGGAAGTGTTTTAACAAATCGTGTAGGATCAGGAATCTCTATTTCCTCTAAAACGAATGAAAGTTCAGCGTCTTGCTCTTCTTCAGTGTTCTTCAGTGAGAATTTTAATCGTCTATAAAATAGAAAAACAGGTTGTTGTTTGTGTTGGATATGATGAGAAATTTGGACATTACTTCGAAGTGTTACAAACTGGACAAGAAATAATTTGTACAAGTGTTTCATTAATTTATATTTTTGGCCTGAATTTAAGATACAAAACAATTTAAACTTGTTGTATGACACAATAAAGAAATAGTATAAGTCGGTACACAGAAAATGATATTCTTATACTGTACATTCTTGAACTTCGTGTTCATCCATGTCCACAATTTATTTCTAGTCATCCGTATTTTTAATCTCTCTCCCACATATTTACAAATTCTATAACCTAACAAGTACTTCCACAGCTGAAATAGTTTATAACCGTTCTTAACATGATCAGATATAATGGATGGAGTTGGATAGAGGGGATAATCGAGGCCTCACCAACACAAGTACACAAACATTTATGAACGTGAAGACTTACTCAACCTCTTGAAAAGTAATCAGTTTTATATCATTGTTTTTCTAACAAAAGAAGACCGTGTAATGTATTAGAAAGAAAGGAATTTATTCCAGTTGTTCACACAAAGCATTTTTTCTGGTAATTTCCTAAATATAACTTTTTAAATATTTTCAAATTTGATATATATAATTCATATAATAAAAAATTTTGTTACATTTTCGGGCGAACAATTGAACAATGTCAGATTTAATTTTAAAGAAATTTATTTAATATCAATAAATATGACAGATATTAACAATAATATAAATATAGAATCTGTGGTAACAATCAGAGTTTTTAGGTACTCTATGTAAACAATGTGAAATAGACGTTGATCATATAGCAGCGATATCGTCTTTCGGCTCCGTTGTGGTTACATCGATATGTGTCTGCTTTGATATTTTGGACACATTTACAATTTCCGATGAAGTACCCAGTTACGCGGCCATGTTCTTTGAATAATGTAACCAAAGTTACTCTAATGCAGTGGTTGGTGTAGCGTCTTTCTGTCAAATTTGTCATTAAATTGTCAATCAAATTTTTATGGGTGGACATTTTCTGTGTATACCAGCCATTGGTTCTTGATGATTTAGAAGGCTTATGGAAGAGTTGACTTATTGAGATAGGGCAAAGTTTCACGACCTCTCAAGCAAAAAAAATAATATAATTTTTAACGGTAAAATTGTTGACCGATCAAAATAATGACGCAATTTGATCATGTACGATTGTTCTATTGCAGAATATTCTTTCGACTTTGGCTAATTAGATTTTTTGAATTTGGCAATCATCGTTTTGAGCACACGATTTGCTTGATTAAAGTCAGGATCTAAAGTCAGTGAACCAACGATGAATTGCGGCTCGAATACAAATTAAACTTCCAGAGGAATTGTCTCAAAATTTGTTAAAAATATCTTAAATAATTGTTCAAGTTATAATTCGGGACATCAACAAATTATCGCACACATTTCTGAATCTTAAGAATGATCGAAAACGACTTATGGCGCTATCCATTTGTTTCATTGATGACTCAGGAGTATTTTGTTTTTCGGGTTGATCTAATTCGCTTATGACATCTTCTGTGATATCTTCTGAACTTTGAAAATCATTAAAAGCATGTCGATAAAAATTGATGAAAGCTCTTCCAGATGTCTGGCTCATTTGGATTGGTAGTTTTACCCAGAATAATAATTTATCGTCTATTCCGGATATCTAACGACTCGACTAGGTGTGTTGTCAAAATTTATACTCGACACTGAATAATATATCTATATATCAATATTGATTTTTTTAAACAAATTGCATGGCATAAAATTTTACACTCGGAAAATGACATAAATATAGATTTCTATGAACCATTGTATGCCCTAAAATTGCAATAAAGAAAATTAAATACAATATTATGATTCATTGTATTTTCTGGGCAACAATGCATACATTTATTTGGGGGCTAACGCGTCATACCTCCATCATAAACATCAAAATACACGCAATAATATTTCAGGAACACAATGTTGAGCAGTTGTACAGTCCATCAAAAAAACTGCAACAAATTCGCTTATAATTATGAAAGGTCGCCTTCGAATATGAGTTATTCATGTTTCATGCCTGTCACAATTTTATGAGCATTAATCCGTTTTGGAAATTATGTGATAGACATGTACTAAAAATCAATTTTATCAAAAAAGTACATAATGAATAAGTAATATCTATCAAAAAATGTTCTGTTTAAATAAGACGCTCAAGGCTATAATAGTACAATTCGTCATAATAATTAGTAATTGTCAGGAAAGACAAATTTTACCTTTATAGACGGATTAAGATTTTCATTTTCCTAAAATTTAAACCGTGGTTCTACATAAAATATCCACATTGCTAAATAATGTTTTTTTTATTTAATTGTTTATGAAAACAGTTAAAGTTTACTTTAAAAAGGTTTATCAACATGGAAAAAATGTTACATGTTTTTATTTCTAGTATTTAAAAAAAGACAAAATTATATTTCAATAAATTTTATAAAAAATTACATCGTCTCTAACTGGTGTTTGCAACAATCAATCGTGTCAATATTATAACATGGTTGGATCAAAAGAAATTGAATTCAGATATATTATTGTATAGTCTGTTGTATATTTAGTTTTATTATACAGATACTATACTCTATTTTAAAATAATGAAATGTAACTATTAAAGTATTCTTAGGATTAAAGAAAATTGAATTGAATAAAAAAGAATTATGATACGTGTAGACAGTTATAAAAAATGGTGAATTAATATCATTATTTTATTTAAGTAAAATCTAGATATTTATTTATTCAGATGAAGAAAAATATTCGAATAAATGTTCGTATTTAGAATTATTTAAAAATATTTTTCAATTCAATTATTTTTTGGAAAATGGACATCTTTTTGATATGAATGTAAATTATTGAAATATGAAAAATGATTTCAAAATGTTATAATTACAAAATGTAAACCTAAAATTTTATTTCAAATAAATAAACGATTTTTATTATCATAAAATTGATAACTTTTTTAATCGTATAATTGAGTCTTTATAAATTTCTAAAAGAATTCAAAATCACAATCTTGAAATTTTTTAGCATTAAAGAAATCAAACTATATGTTTCTAATTTTTAATTAAATAGTTCAAAGTGTTTAATTTTTATTATCAAAATATTTCAAACTAACAGAATAATGACAGTATATAATAGACAAACAATTATGAATTTATTTATGAAGGAATATTTCAGTCATTTTTATTCTCATTTATAATTATTCATAAATAAATAGTTTCAATTAATTTTGTAATTGAATATTTCAAAACATTTTAAATTCCATTGATAGTCTATCTCCCATTAATATTATACAACAGTATGCTTTTCTGTGATTTAAACGAAATAACCCCCCCCACGAAATCACAGTTTTCGGAATTAAAATAAAAATTTTATGACAAATTTTCTTATGCTTTTAATACGGAAATTGTTGACCACTTTCAATTAAAACAACAAGATTAAAATAAATTGAACTTAGTATAGACATTAATTTATTTACGCCACCATATTATAGATTACAGAATCACATTATAACAACATTTAGTATTGCGACATGCGGTCATGAAATTGTTACACACTTGGTGCAACATAACTTACAGAAATATTTACTATATTAAGTCATTATTTCAGACTATGTAATAGATGCAGCCATTAAATACAATAAATATGCAGCACAAAGATAGGTGGTAGGTGCAGATGTCAATAAAATATAGTCACAAAATAGTAAAATAGTTCGATTATTTACAAGAGATCAAGGTTTTGACAGGGGTGCAATTTACATAATCATGTATAAATGTGATTCGTGTTTAATAATGCAAAAAATCACTTAATAACAAAAATAAGGTTAAACAAACAACTTGATGAGAAATACATTGTTTGTGATTTTAGATAATGCTGTTAAAAGTTTATCCTAACTGATATCACAGATTACACAAAAACTATTAATTAAACATAAAACATTAAAACACAAAAAACAAAAAAAATAGTTTACGGATGTACTCTTAATACGGTGCACACTTTCATTTCATATAGTGTTATCTTTAAATATGCTTATTGTAATTAATGCTTTAATGAACAGACAATTTCCATTATCGTTCCCCAATTATTATTTACAAAAATATTTGCCAAAAATAATCGTGTTCATAGTTGTCATTGGATATGGAGAAACATTTATAAATGTGTAAATTGAATAAACAATTTAACATTTAAATACATAAATGTAATTGGTTAAAACCAGTTCTATTTTAACACAATTCGCACTTAGAACTCAACAAAACGCACTTGTTCCGCATTCCAAGGATGTTCAATAGGTACAATGATTTTCGCTTCAATTAGTTTCTAATCATATACGTCTTTTCAGTCGTTAGAGGTGCACCGACGTTATTACAATTTCCTTTCAAGCTTATTTGACGCCGGGAACAGTGTGAACGCGATTGTGAAGACTGCGATGGACGAATGTTCAATGGAATGCCAGCTTCACCAGTCGCCTGATTTCGAACCCGAATACACACACAACAGATCAGTCGGTAGTAAGACTTCCTGAACCCGTGGCTTAGAATGCAGAGTGTAATTGGGTTGATGCAAGCGTACAGAGAAGTGAGGAGCTTGGCTATGATCTTCCAGCTTTGGTAGGAGATTCCCATCAAGAACCACTGTAGCATGTGTGTTTGCTCGGGAAGCCAACAGACGACAAAAACACAGACAAGACCCAGGACAATCTTGGCCAACTTTCGTCGTGTTGCTAGGTGACGCTGTTGATGAAGTGTGCAAGCACCGTCGACGGGCAGGGCGTAACTCGATCGATAAAGAAAGCCGGCCATAAGACCGTAGAATACGGCGAATATGAAGCAGGGGACTGCGAAGTAGACGATAAACTTGAACCAAACAATAAAAGCGATGAATTGCTTGTCCTCTTGGCTAAAGGGACTGCAGACCTTCATAAAGCTGCAGGTCTGGGGCTGGCCCTCGGTTGTGTTGTACACTTCCACGATAAACGTCTTCACGAAGGCATTCAGAGTAATCGGCAGGGATAAAACAATCGCAGTCACCCAGATGAAGACCAGCGTGATTACAGCACAAGAAATACCGTGGAGACGATTTCTGTAGGACGATCGAATTGGACGAGTAATCGCGCGGTATCTAAAAGTGTAGAATAATGTGGACATATATTCATTATTGGAAAGTATCACTTATACGTAGGTCTATAATTTTATAAAATCATGCCGGACTACCCTATTATTCTTTTCATTTAAGGATTTGTGTCTTATTCTTATTTTATTAGGCGAAATAAATCAATAAAAACGATGATACTACAATGCTAATCGAATCCTTCAATATACCTCTAACGTTAATACAATTCTTTCATGTAAATATATTAACGTGTCGATTGAATGAATTTTTTTTTTTTTATTAACATATAAAATTATATCTTGTATTGAATATAAAACTATCGTATTAGAAATACATATAAATTTCTAATTTTTTTAAAAATTGATTATGTTTAAACAGAAAATTTCGTAGATTAAAGATTTCAATATATCAAGAAAATTTAATTTAAAATTATATTATTTGAAATATTTATAATTTAAAATATAAATTAATTATTTTGGTGATTTATAATAAAGTTGTTAATATTAATTTCACTCCTGTTAGAATATTAATGTTTAATGCAGAAGTAATTCCTTAATTGATATTAATGGAAACATATATGTGAAATGATTTGTTCACCAAACTTTTTCTAGAAACTCAACCCTCAAGTTCTCATAGTGTTGAAATATGAAACGAAGAATAATTAATGCGTCCTGATATGATTTACAATTGAGGATTAACGTCAGCTGAAAGACCATTTATCTTCATAAAATCATATTTTTGATTAATTGAAGAATATAGTGGGTTGAACAGTGATCGTATGGACAAGATCCTTGAGAATAGTCCTGTTTTAGGATGTTCTTCACGAATATGTTATACTATTTCTAAATCTATTTAACGAAAAATAGTTTAAAATTTAAACGTTAATTTTGCGAAGAATTTAAACAAATTTTCTTGAAACATGTTTAATTATTTTTTTTTATTAAAAAAAACACCTGCTATTGGAACGGTATGATCAGATGCTAAAATTCAATTAAGGTAATATAAAGCGCACAGAGAAACGCCCAAATTCGAAATGTTTTATTTTTAATCTTCTGTACAACGTTTTAATAAAACATTTTACTTTGAATTGTACAACCTTGTTCTTTTTAAACCATTTGCCTCTCAGACACATTCCGCCATATTATTTACAATAAAATTAGTTCTGAATTTCTATTGCAATTTTAATAATCATGATTTTTTACATAAATAAGTTTAAATGCAATAAATATCTTGTGGTGCGTGGCATAATGTAACTAGTGTAAACAGGACAGATCGATGTGATAATTATAATTAGGCCTTCCTTCTTTCTATCTATTATACGTAGGAGGCAAAATCTTTAGATCTTTAGATTTCAACCAACTGGGAAAGTAGCTTAAGGATATATACAACACTTGAATATGGGTTTATGAGAAAATAATGGTGACAGAAAGCAATGCATAACACATTTATTGTTAATATGTTTTGCGATTTGGAATGTAACACAAAAAATAAAAATATTTATTGATATTACTTAAGAAAAAGTTTAAAAGAAATATTTAAAAGTTTGATAATGAAATTAATTGTTTTATAATTTCGTTTAAAACAAAAACAGCTCAACACAAAAGCTAGTTTCAAATACTGCGCTGTCACCTTAAATAAACTTTCGGTTTCGGTTTCGTTTGTGTTATCTTGTTAACTTACGGTATTTGTTTTAACAGATGACATCATAAACTGTCATCGTTATAAAATTCTAACTATTATTAAACCATTAGGTTCTTTGAAAAGAGGTCATGGCAAGTTTTACAAAATTTAGAATTCGTTTCATTATAAAGTCAACCTATTTAATTGATTGTACGTGGGTGTTATTCTAATATGTTTACTGAATACATGCGTGACAATATACCCAAAAACTGGAATAAAATACTCTTTATATTAACCCGATCAAAAGAATCAAATGGAAAAATATAAAGAAATGTTGATACTATATACTCTATCAAACATGTCCACTTTGCAGTCTTGCGTGACTTTCAAATTTTGTTTCAAGTTTGTTTCATTGATTTGGGGGCGGTGAACAAATATCTATTTACTGTAAAATATATACAGATATATCTGTCTGAACTTTATCTGAAATATTTCAAATTTTGTTATATATTTTCGTACTTATTATTCTTTCATATAAATGTCTTCCTTTCAATTATTAAATAGCCTCAATATCATATCTATTTATCTTTCAATTCTAGCCAGTGAGATAATTTTATCTGACTCTTGTAAATTCCTCGCAAATTAATCAACTTATGAAGAAGGTATGTATAATGTATACGGATAACTCAGGTTGGAAATTGGAACTAATTCTCCTTCTTGTTAGCGTTTGTTTATACACAACAAAGATACTTAAATTATATTGAAGAGAAGGAATAAGAAAATGAATGAATGAATTTTATAAAATGTAATAGCCGCTGCTATAAAAGCATTTTAAAAAGTATAATATTACATAAAAAAATATTCAATCACTGTTAAAATATATTCGTCAGTCAACAAATATATTTAATAAATTTTGATTTGATTATATTTAATATTTATATTTCACCTTGCGTCCGTAATATTAAGTTAATATTATCTATTTAGATCGATATATTCAATCGATTTGTAATTTTTGAATTTGATAATAAATTCTATTTTGATTGTATGAGAGTATTTATGAATACATGAGTTTACAATATTTTACATTTACTAAATAAATTAGAACAATATAAATAAATTAATAATAAGCGCACTATAATAATACCTAATGTTATATTAATCAATGTTATGGATCAATTTAGCTTTACTTGTACTTGTACATATCCCAAACTTATATTTACAGAATTTCATTAATTTCTCAACAAAATAAGGAGCTGTGTTAAAAGTTGGTTAGGCACCTCGCTATAATCCTTTCCTCAAAAAATTCGAGCATGCTTTATATTTTTAGCTTCGTTGTCGTCATTTTCAGCAGGGGATAATCTTTTCTAATACATCTGTAAACAACCGATCGGACACATTTTAATTTATTTTTTTATTAATGCGCAAAACATTTTTGTGGAAAACATGGACCGGATGGAAATATTTAAGAACACCTTCATATATTGATAAACATTTGTTTTGTAACAAATGTCATCTATATATGAAACATGATTAATTACCTAAATTCACAATCAACCTTTTATTAGCTTATAATATATATATATAACTAAATTGCAGTGATTCCTGATTAATTAGTTAACGATTAATACAACAGATAAAATACGTGAATTGATATATAATTGATATTTAACAGTTTATATTTACTATTTAACAGATATTTTAATATTTAAGAGATATTAAATATTAAAATATGTTTTTAAAAATGTCTTATTATATTTTTATTAAAAAATTATTTCGCGATTTTGAAAATAATTTTTAGTATTTTTAATTATTGCATTTTAATATAGAAATTATGAAAAGTTAAATTATTGGTTATTTTTGTAAGATATCAAAACTACCAACAAACCAAATTAATATCTATTTTCAAAGCTTCCTAACTTACCGATCTATAGCCAAGACAACCAACGTGAATACACTGACCCCCAGGGTCGTGAAGCGGACGCAATGGACTGCCTTGCAGACTTCCAGGCCGGCGTGCCACTGAGACTGGATGTGACTGGGAGCCATCGCCGGCACATGGAACAGCAGGAAGATGATATCCCCGGCGGCCAGGTTGGTAATGAAGATATTGGGAACAGTTCGCATCTTTGGGGAACTAATGACCAGGTAGACGAGACAGGTATTGCTCAGCACGCCCACGAAAAAGACCATGAAGCTGATAACGAGAAAGAAGTACTCAAGAAGTCCGATTTCGCTCTTATATTCAACGGTGATATCACAAGTGATATTTTCAATAGCAATGCTTGATATATTATCCATGGTGGTAGGATTGTAGATTGAAGACTGATGTAAATTTGAAGATTACTAAAATGTGTTTCTGCTACCTAGGAAAACAACTTTGACTTATATACCGCCAATCTTTGACTAGTAGAAAATGTCCCACTGAAACCTCATTGGACAACGAGGAGGAGAAAGAGCGAATAGAATTTTCATATTTCGTCTCTTATATATCTAACATGTGTGATATATTTAAAATGATTACTATTAATATTTTTAAACTAAGTTGAATGATGCAGGTTAGAAATTGAAAACTTTCATTAACTTTATTGATTTGACAAGAAATATTGAAAATTACTTGAAAATATAATCAATTTTAATTACATAAAAAAATCAAAAACTTTTTAATTTTGAACAGGCACAAATACTGGATAACATTTTATTTGTTTGGATTATTTTTCTAAGCCTTATGCAAACTATCTTATAAAATCATGCATTTTTATTTACGGGAACAACTTTTCGTGACCCACAATTTTGTTTCCAAATAAGATTCCTTAAAATTATTTTATTAAAATGCATAACAGTGTTCATAAGATCAGAGGCCCCAAATCTCTATTCTTTTTATTTTATTTTGCGCTATAAAATATAAAAATATTTGATGCTGATAACACGGTTCTACCTTCCGAAGAACACTTGATTGACTTCGAGCACATGCGTACTATTACTGTACTGCAAGTTGATAGAGCTTATCTGATATCTCCCAATGTTGTAATTAAATATACTTGCATGCACACAAAAATCTAAATATTGTATAAGTATAGGCTACATATCAGTATATCGCACAACTTTTAAATTGTAATTATTTTTTAAAATCCTTAAAATTGTGTGAATCTATATATGTACTGAGGTCAATCTGGCCTGCTGTTGTATTTATCTGTGAAACAACTTTAGAGAATATACGTAATTCACACTTCTCTGTTATTGGCGTAAATTTCCCCTAAAACGTTCCTATATAGCTGACGAATACGTGTATATGCAACTGGAAGTCATTTCATAATGAACTGTAGAGCTACTGCATAATATTATATAGATGCTATAAACAATTAAGATCGAAGAAGTAAATTTTCAAATAATTATTTAATGTGAAAGCTTCAAATTATTAACAATTTCTGAAAGATGAAAAGATGGAAGTATTCCTTCGTAATTAATACTCTTACCATGTGGACCCAAGTTGCAATATAATATTTATGTCAATGACAAAACATACGGACACACTTCTGAATTTATGAAAATGTATTGATTAATTAATTAATTGATTGATTGATTGATTGATTGATTGATTGATTGATTGATTGATATTGATTGTCTTGTATTCTTTAAACAATTGCAACCATTTAGGGAAAACTTATAGAGTTGATTTGATTATTTTATCCTCAATTTATCGGTTGATTTATTTTAGTGACACTCTACTGACCCATTTATTTGAATTATTTTAAAAATCATTTTTAAAAAGAATTTTTTAGGATTTATGCATTACAGATTGTTTAAAACCTTTTCAATGAAATCCTACATTCACATTATTGTCATATGTTGAACATTGGTTCAAAGAATAATCCTCAATTTATAAGAGTCACAGACTTGCATTTAGATGTTAATAACTTAGTTTGCTAATCACTAAAGTTTAAAAAAATTTACAAATTTATTCTGCAAATAAAAGTATTTATCAAACTTATCAATGAATTCATTTCTAGTAATTTGCTTTAACTGGTTTTAACTAAAAAAAACGCTATACATATTTGGGATTTCTAATGGTGAATTATCCTCAATTAATATGCGGTGATATAATTATAAAAAATCGAAAATTATATCTTAATGAATAATTAATATGAAATGGTTTTATCATCTAAAATGACGGAGTGTAACAGAACCAAAATAGCACCGCTCCTACTACTACAATCCTACAAACTACAATCCTATAATTATTATTAGAAGATACAAAGATTTCAAAATTTCCCGCAATTATCTCTACGTCAACACAAATAAACAAAATTATTTTTGCATATACAAAATTTAATTAATCATTGTATCCCATACAATTAATATTCTGAACATTTTCTTCCTGTTCATATGAATTTCACTAAACCAAAACGGTTTAGGCGAATGAAGTATGTTTTTAATATAATTTTTATTTTTTAAATTAATCGATTAAGAATTAATCTGGCTTAAAAGAATCATTGCAAATTGTTTTACCAGTTTGTATGCTTGTCTATCTAATATAATAATTTGTTCTTATATTGTTCATGTTTTTAGCAAAAAAAAATTATTCTTTCTTTTTGTATCAATTTTATAAAAGGAGTTTATCAAGTTCTGGAAAAAAGATCATACATAATGTATATGTCTTGTATCATATAATTGAGCTGCATATGAATTGAATTCTTAGTTATTCGATGATTTTTTTAAGATCTCCAATTAGTCAATCACGTTCTTTGATTGTGTTCTTCAGAGAGAAAAATTGTACACAATGAATTCGCAGCAATTCTGAAGATCAAAATCCAATCTGATTATTATTTAATGATTTTAATGTAGGTACTCAATTGAATTTACAATCATTATTAATATAATAGGGAGGAGAATTTAAAATAGGTGCAAAATAAAAATACAAGTTGAAGAAAATTATTTTTCCGGAAGACCAACTATATTTTCCGGATTAAGACCGGAAGCACTGATAGAACCAATAATAAGAGGCATCGAATATTTCGGGACAAGCAATTCTTCTTAAATGTTATAAATGATAGAAAAAAATAAACAAGAACTTCATAATTCACAAAGCAACATAAAAATGTATGGCCTCACCATTAAGTTCATTGTGTCTGCAGATCAATGTTTAATTTTAATATTAATTACATTATCGATAAAATGTAATTGATTAGTTTTATTGATTACACACTATCGATAACACTATTAATTAGACACCATCGTTTTCATTTTTGATTACACACTATGATTTAATTTGCCGATTATTACACACTAATGATTACACATTACACATTATCGATAATTCTAAGTTAATTATCTATCGCGTATTGTGAACTTTATAAGTTTCTTTTTGAGACAATGTCGTTTGTCATTTTGTTTCCATTTTATAATAATATCAACATCCTAAATTTGTATTATATATATATAAAAAAACATAAAATGAGGTCGTATCTTTATCACTGCAAATTACGAAAAGATGCATAACATATTTAATAAAAAACATGGATTGGGGTCTATTTTTGGTTTACTAATTCCAAACTCCTAATGGGTATACTTTGCTCATACAATTTATCCAATTTATCCGACGGGTTCTAGTTAGATGATCTAAAAAGTTAATTAACGATCAAAGATAGTGTAGCGAGAGCATTCTATATGGGAGACTTTCATATATATAAATGATTTCTATTTAATAATAATAAGTAAATAAATATCATACCAAAAGAATTTGTTATGTAATTATCTTCATCCTTTAAGTAAACACAAATCGATAAATATATGACACTTTTACAGAAAATAATGAATACGCTCTTCAGATTAAAATATTTTATTCAATTTACTATTTTATATTTAGTAATTTGATTAACTGTTATAAATGATAAAAAATGTAAACATAACAAAGCTCCTGGAGCAGCATTTGAAATGTGAGTAATAATTTAAAGCTAAAGAGCACAAGTTTCTAAAAAAACGAAAATTTTTCACAAATTTTTGGAAGCAAATATCGCTAATCAAGTGAGATAAAAATAATAATAATATATAGTGAACACCGTAATATATAACAGGTATTATGTAATAAGTTCAAATGTGATTAAGAGTGAGAGGATAAATCAATAATTAGTTAGGTAAACTATGTAGGAATAATTAATAATAAAATAGGCAGTAAAGAACAAACTATGAGTCATGATAAAAAGAGTAACAGTTAAAAGGGAACGTCAATATAAAATATAAAATAAAATGCACAAAATACACAAAATAAAAACATAAAATAATATACAGTCATTAGTATATCAGCTGGATGAGATCCTCTCTTTCCAGTTTACTATTAATAGCCGGTTTCAGTTTCGATATCCATATGGCTTCTATGAGGCGAAGATTAATAGGGTTGTTGTTGTATGTTAGGACGGACGGAATGTTGGTTGAGTTACAGATTTCAGTTTGTTTGAAAATGGAGCTGTGTGAGGTTAGGGTGTGTTCCATATACCGTTGGTGCAATTTGCGAATAGTCCTTCCGATGAATTGTTGTTCACAATTAGAGCATTTCAAAGAATATACACAGTTGCATTTGAGGCAGAGCTCGCTGTTTAACTTGCAGTTGGTCAGTTGACATGTAGTCGGTGGATCCGTTCTGCTGAGGAGATTACCAAGGGTTTTGGAATTTCTGTAAATGCGAATGGGAAGGTCATGGGTTTTGAAGATTTTCCTGAGTTTTCAGTCTATTAAGGTATATAATTCCATAATTTCTGATAGTTATAAATGATATTTGTCCATATTTTGTCCTCAAACTTTTTTCTAATCAATTATAAAACAAAACCTTTTGACCGAACAAACATACATTGCTCTATATTCACAATCGAAGGATACTTATTGAACCATCTAGTTTATAATCAATTATCAACTATATGTCAATAATAAATTTGTAAATATAAAACTATATATAAAAAATCAGTTTGATGTGTTGACGAAAGCCCATTAAGGGAATTATAAATTTATTATTTTACCATGCATATTGGAGTCATAAGATATTTCACAATAATATTGAGATCTAGCAAGAATCAAACAGTTATAAATATATTACCTTGCTAATTTACATCACAGAGTATAATAGAAATACCATTCAATGGTGTCAAGTTAATATCGTAATAATATTTATCTAGATCGGCAATCCAAATTAAATTTTGTCAGAATTGAAAACGAGCAAAAAGACAAAAGGGTGAAATCTTGTTCGCGCATAATTTTACAAATAGAGCTGTGAAGTAGACCAAATCGGTAATATATCTTTGCACAAGAAAGTTCTTTTAATTGTTATACATATATCATGAGTCTTTATGGTTGTACATGCTATATTTATAAAAATGTATGTTTTTCTGGAGAATTGTATTTTTCAGTCAATTTAATTCGTTTGCTATTTATTTGCCAGTTTTTTTATCAGAAGCTGTCTAGTAGCTTAAGTATAAAGTGTAGTTATAGTTTGACAATCTAGATAAGTTAATTACGATATCAATAAGAAATAATTTTCAATACTTGACGAGAGCTTGTTACACTAATAATTAGTAAGTCTCTGAAAAAGTCCTACCTTTTTCTAGATGTCATCGTTATCCGAAGATGACAAAGCTCCTCTCACCAAGAGGTTTTAATATCTTTTACTATACCTGCCAACTACCAAGAATTAAGTTAAAAATGTCAATGGGTAACAGGCCTAAATCATGGGTTGAGTTTGAACTCTTTGAAGGCTTGAATAGATGCCGTTGCTATAGTGAAGATCATGGATTTGTTTAGAGATGAAGGATTTAGAATCTCGGAGATGAGTTTCATGAAGTGAAAGAGAGTCAAAAATACAGAAAAAACTTCATGAACAAGAGAATTATCTCTCTAAACAAAATTGGTGGGGACTCAGTTCTAAACCATTGATAATTAAGTTACCCTATTTTCAAAATAACTGGCATAAGAATAAAAGAAACAGATAAAAAAACTTAGTGAGTGTCCAGGTGAGAGTCCAGGATGATAGACCAAACGTATACAAGTTATTAAAACAGATTAGCCTGTGGCTTGTCAGTACCACTTTTAAATGGAACTGTTTAATAGATATTATTAAAAGTTTTCAAAAAAAATTTCTTATCAAATCAAAAAATATTAAATATCTTTAAATATCTAAAACTAATTTAAGAATGTTCTAAATTATAAATTAATTTGGTGTTTTTTATGATATTCAGATAATTCAAATTTTTTTTATGTGTAGTCATAATTTAGAAATTTACAGAAGTATTGCTTCGGCTTAATTTAAAAGAACTTCGCCACGACAGTTTTAGCGTGTTCAGTCTCTTTCTTGTTGAAAAACTGTCAAAAGGATAGTTGTATTAGCGTGGAAGGAGGATCACTGTCATCATTTGAATAATTTACAGATAAACATACTCATATATCGTGAGATTGGATAATATAATTAGAAACACAGGGAAAGTTTGTTCAAAGATACAGTTGAGATCTTGGTTTTCAATTATTCAGACAAAAGTTCTAATTAAGTTCTCCTATTTTTATCTGGTATTAAATAAAAAAAGCAAAGTTAAAAATGTAAAAAAAATTTATTGATAAAAATAATAAAATATTAAAATTATATCTAATGTCAAAAATGCATAACTTGAAAGATTTCTTACAATTTCTTGTCATCTAAATATTTTCACCAGTAACGGAAATTACATTACAATTCTTCCTGCTTGAATTGATCGGCAAAAAAGCATCATCTAAATTTTGAAAAAATAGTGATTAATATTAAAAAGAAGCAAATTGTGGACATTTAAGTGGACAAAAAATGTGTCAAATTCTATAAATATAATCAAGTTCGTTTATTGAAATATATTTAACAGTAATAATTTATTCAGAGTGTAGTGTGCACAAATATATAGTGACCATAATTAGTCTACAAATAGTGTCTATCTGCGTCAATAATTCTTTGAAAATCTGTACCAATTTTTCAAATACTTTATTCACCATTTGTGCATTAAAAGTTAGAAGTTGCAGTGCCAAAACCTTTTGTAAATCTTCTATATTAGTGAAATTAGGATCGTTTCTTTGCAATGATAAAGCGCTCACTGATAGTAGTGTCCTCCGGATATGGGGCCTGCTTTAATTATTAAACGAATATTCTTTTCAGCCATAAAATTAAATGTTGCGTTAACCTGCATAAGAGCCATATTATCCTCCATCTGGAAATGCGCATGAATAGCACAATACTGAATGTATTTTCCAGCAGTAAAAATGCTTTTGCAAATTTGTAAACAAGGCACACAGCAGACCTTCGGAGTTTCGGGTGTCTCTTGGGTGCTTGAATGTGTTCTATGTCTCCACGATTTTTTTTGTGATGTACACTGTTTTATGTGTGCTAATTGCAAGTTAGCGCCTTCGACTATAGGGCTATAATTGAAAACCCACAATGTAGAAAGCGATAAATTGAAGAAAAATTTCGAGAGAGAAAAGCTAAAGATGTGGTCTTATTTATACCAATCAAGAAATACAATCAACGTCTAAATCAATACTATGCGCATATAAAAAGAAAAATATTAACGTCTCAAAACGGATCCGCAACAAAAAACATAATAAAAAAGAGCTGAGTTTGTAATATGAACGTGTAATAACGCTGAACAATTTTTCGCCCGGGATAACATATTAAATTGATCTCTGGGTCAAATCTAATTGATCCACTAAAAAACAAAGACCAGGGGATCTCATAGTAACAAAATAGTTCTCAGACGACGAAGGATCTATTTATCGAGTTCAAGACCGAATAGAGATGCTTCCATACTTCCATGTTTGATAAATTCGCCGAAATGAATCGCTGGTTGTCTTTAATAAATAATCGAATTAATAATTCCACTTACTTAGCATATTTCCGCATTCAACGCGTTGTCCTTTCCTTATTTAAAAGCACTTAGCAAAATGATTTCATGCTGTAAGAAAATATTTTAGGTCAAAGATAGCTCAGTCACAACAATTTACGCGCAAAACCTTTAGGTATGGCAACTCTATAGTTTTCTGAGACTTTTTGTACAATTGTCCCCCTTTTAATTAATTATGAACTGCGCATAAGTGAGGTACGGTTTGAAGGATTTTAATGTTCCAAAACAGTTGACAAAATGAAACCAGTCCATTCTGACAGCCAAGCAATATTATAACCAAAGAAGCAGGCCATCAATGTATTCTGGGTGTCATCTTCGTTTAACCTGAGTTGAAGTTAGAGTGGGGGAATATATTGAAAAAAGTATTTGTAGCAACGATAAAAAAAACTTTTACAGGGGGATTCAAAAGTCCCTATGACATAGAAATTTATAAAATACGTCATTAAATATACGTCAATAAATATTTTACGTCATTTACATCATTTGTTATTAGTTCTACATCTATAGTTACTGTCTATAATAGTAAATCAATAATTTTTTTAATAAATTTCAAATAATATTATTGGATTATGACTGACCAGAGTACATATACCTTAAAGTTTCGAATTTTAGCTGCTATATGGTATCACGAATCTGACAAAAAATATATTTTATAAAAGTGTGATATAGAGAAAACACCCTCAACTTAGACATGAAGTTCACTATGTAAATATGATAGCAGGAGTGAGAAATTAAATAAACGAATACAAGATAGATTTAATAGTGAGCCACGTACCAGACATGCGTATTAAGAAAATGGGAGGAGAAGTTGTTTTAAAGTTGTACGATTTTGGATAAAGCCTGGGCGATTTTGTGAAACGATTTTGTACGAGCCTGGGCATTCAAGTAAACGAGATGATGAAATCGATAATGTATAAGAATCAGTACACCGATGTCACTTAAGAAGACGATATAATGAATTAGACATGTCTTTTTCAAGTTTACACCGTGTAATGACAATGAATCTTAGATTAAAATCTTGGAAGCCAACATAGTGTCAATTTCTATCTCAAGAAGATCATGAAAGACGTGTTGCTGTGAAGCAATACTCCATAAATATGCTCATTGGACCATTCTTCTTCACAGGCGGGGTAACTGCAGATAATTACATCAAAATTCTTCAGTGTGAGTTTATCCCGGCATTACAAGAGAAAGAAATTCTACTATCCTAGCTGTTACATCATGCAAGATGGAGCACCAACTCAATGACACCTTCCTGGATCGATGGGTATGGAAATTTGGTCCTACCGCTTGGCCACTTCGAAGTCCAGATTTGACGTCTTTGCGACAATGCTTTGTGGGCATTCTAAAACCTAAGATTGTTGCCCAAAACACCTAAAATGGTGCTAGTTTAAAAGAAATTATCAAGGAAGAATTATTTATATATTCTGTATATATTAGTTAGGAGTCGCGAAATAATCAGTTCTCTCTAATTTAGCGTGGAGCGACGCTAAAGTTATTACAACTTATTTAAATTCTAAAGGGATTTTATTACTCTATTTTAGAATACTTATATTAATAATGAAATAAAGAGAAGAAAAAATCCAGTCAACGCAAAATAATTTCATTATTTATACATTCTAGAATATTGAACCTTATCAATTGATACATTAAAATATTGTAAAAGTAAAAATGTTATAAAAATCAGTTTTTTTATGTATACATATTTAGGAAATTTTTTTCCTTCAAGTACTCTAATATTATCGATAAGCTAATGTACCCACCACCTTAACGTATCTCGACGCTAATTTAGAGTGAACTGATTTTTTCAGGGACGCCTTTAAAAATTTTTCGAGGAATCCAATGTTGAATGAATAAATACGACCAGTAGACTTACAATGAAAATTTAGAGAAATTACAGAGAAAATCAGACTTACCATCATGAAAATTACGTTCGAGGAATTAGTACATCACACATAGTTCTTCTATAATACTTTGTATACATACTCACTGTACGTTGTGTATTTTATCTAAAACAAGCGGCAGTGAGAAAATTTATTTGTTTGACTTGATTATTTGATCAAGTCACCGATCTTTATGAAATTTTGCGTGAGAGTACATCTTTATATGACCTTCAATAATCTTAGTTGTCATGGTAACCAATGTCCTACTTTTAAAATGGCGGCATTTTCAATTTATCAGCTCTGAGTCATTTTAAACCAAATTGTTTTTTTTGACGTCGCCAAGCCGATAACCGATAAAATCGATTTAAAAAATTACAGAAACGTAGGTACTGAAGTCTACACCATGTATTAAAACTTCAAGGTCATTGGTTGCTTAGTTACCAATCGAATTAAATTTTAAAAAAAGTCATTTTTACCCTGTCAGATTAGTGTCAATTTAAAAGTACTATCAGAAAGGGACCTCCGATTAAAAATCTGTTAGCACCTACTTCCAAGAGAATTTCATAGCGCACATCGTGTTTTAATGTGGAACCGATCATAAATCAATAAAGCCTGTACAGCAGTTTAAAGATTAGAACAACATATCGAACAAATAAACTCTTATCAAGTAATTTTCGGCACTTCACCCCTCCTTCAAATTCAATTTATTACATTTTTAGCGATTAGTTTTCACAATTTAATATGTCATGTTTCAAACAAGAGAACTCCTTAAATATTCACTTAGAATAAAACTATAATTCTGAAATCTTGTTATTTTTACATGGAAGTGTCGATATTATACAGAATGTAGAATAAGGAGCATTTTTTAAGTAGTTACGTTTTTTATAGTTTCGCTTATAGTTTATAGTTTCATAAAAAATTAGTATTTAAAAAAATTAGTTTTTAACATTCTTTCATCTTAGAATCATTCTAATCGTAGAAGTGTATATTATTATTAGCCAAAATGGCAAAAAGTTTGATAGCTCATACCACAAAAAGAAATGATATATCATAAATTGTGTTTAGCCCTTACAAAAACTATTTTTTGATTTGTGCTAACTACGATAGGTATTAATATGATTTTAAAAAACGTAGATAACATAAATCAGAATAAAATTCTAAGAGCAACACAATTTATGGTAGGTATGTCATTTCTTTTGTGGTATGAGCTAACACACTTTTTGTCATTTTGGCTAATAATAATATCTCACTTTTTGTTGAATATGAACATTATTTATAATGACGTGTCATCGAAATAAAAAACGATATAGCAGCAGTAATATCTAGCCACATATTCAGTCTCAATTTCACAATTCATGTAACTCATTCTTTTTTATGTAAACCTCGAATTTGAAGAATTTTGATGTTAAAATGCTTTAAAATGATCGTTTTACGACCAATTTTAGATCAAAAGCTATACAAAGTTACATTTTTATTTTATTTTATTCAAATTCAGCCCATTTTAAATGCATATTGAAAGAAAAAATTATCAAATTCGATTGAGGCTTAGATGTAGGTATTGGGTCTGAAGAAGAAGAAGAAGAAGAAGAATTACGAAAAATGGCGATTTTTGAAAGTCTATAACTAAAGATCTATAAAAGAATTCAACGTGAAATTTGGAATACTGATAAAGTTGCGACGGCGCTATCCAACGCATATAAAATTATGTCGACACTTCTTACAGTTTTTTTATGATGACTATGTCAAAAAAGTCTAGTTTGTGCTTATCCTACTACCGTATAGGTTTAAATATTTATTTTTGGTAATATAGATTACATTATTTCAAGTTTTTTACTAGAAATATATTTATTTTATTCATGGATACATCTTTAATATATATAAATATAAATAATGTCTATGGAAAAAATTGTTCCTAAGACATATCAGTATTATAAATCACTCGGTTATCAATCATTCATTTAAAATAGCACGTAGAAATTTTTATATAGATGTTTTTTACAGACTGGCTTAGTTAAAGGAGAATAATTGACAAAAGAATAATAAATGTAACTAAACTTTTCTGGGGAACATATAAGTGTCAATTTTAATTTAGACTTCATTTTTTTATAAATATATAATATTGAAAATTATAAAATCTAAAAGTACAAGAAAATATGTTAATTGGTTATTATAGTTATCTAATAAACGAAATTAATTTATCAATAATTTTGAATATCTAATTTTAAATTTAATTAATATAGTATAGAAATATATTTCAAATGTTAACTTACAATTGTAAAAAAATGAAATTTGAGGGCGTAAAAAAGTTACCCATCAAGAAAAAAATTTATATTTTGTGATTTTTGATCCCTTTTTGTGAAAGAAAAAATTTGATAAATCAGTAAAGTTCTACATTTCACGGTCTTACATTGATTGACATCTTAAATTTTAAATTCATATTTTGAAACATAAAACCATTATACAATTATATGATGTAAATAATTAACATACAAAAATTAAAATTTTTCCGATAATTGATCATATAGAATTCATGTACGAATTTGTTGATTTGGAAATGTTTCCTTAAATTTAGTATTTTTTATCCAATATATTTAGGAAGCAAATAATTGTTTTGAATATACAAAAACGTCTGTTTTTTAATATTTTGGGAATCGGACGAAAAATAAAAAAAGACTATTATGCCGATTTATCCATTAGAGTGTTAAAAGATGAGATTACGTTGATCTAAATGACATCAAATTCATTTCCGGTAAATCTAGAAATAATCTTATCAAAAAGGCATAAATAATAAATTTAAGCTGTGCAAGATAAAACTGTTCAAAAACACAATAATTACAAATCAACAATTAGCTTTTTGATTTCATAAAAAATATTTGTTTTTTCTTAAATATTATAAATAGTTACGAATTTTCAAAATATAGTTTACGCTGTGCAATATTAGCTGATTAAACTGCATTGAAATTATTTTCTCAAAATTTATTACAGGAATATATTTATTACTTGCCATTGAATACATTTTCTATAAGTTAATACTGCTCGACATGACCACCCCGCTCCCCTGGACAAAGGTTTTATAGTTCTACCCTATATAAAAAGTACATCAGAACCGATCAGGTCCACTCTACCACGACATGGTATTGTCTACAGCGTGACGTGCAGATCTTGCGGCGACGTCTATATTGGACAATCCCGGAATAGCGTGACCACAAGACTTAAACAGCACAAGGACTATATAAAGCTGTGGAACTCCGAGACATCAGCGCTAGCTCAACAACATGAAATCGAACGGGATCACATTATCGATTTTGACAACACTAAGATTATTAGAAAAGAGACACCCCGCACCCCCCCCCCCCCATACTAGATTACAACTAGAGAAGTTCTTTGTTGAGTCTTATAGAAGTCAAATCATCAATCGACCTCAAAGATTTTTTATATTCTTTCTTTTATTTATAATAGTTAATTATCTCATACATTATCAATGTATGCTCTCCTTTGTCAATTAACTATGTGCAGTTTTTAATTATCGCTTGCGCAGTCGGCACTGCTTCGACTGATTTTTTTAATATATCCGCTTGACGTTATTTTTTTCTATGTTTCCTCGAGTCTGTTGAATACAAGAACATTCTTATTTTTACATAATGAACCCGATGTCAAATGATTTGTAATTGTTTTTTGAAAAATTCCGAATAAAGGTTGAAACTTCAAAACATATCGGATTTATACACTCAATTACCTATTAGGTTTATTCTAAAACCGACATTATATTTAACATGAAAAACTCTCTCAAATTGCAAAAATAATGACTAATTATAATTAACTTTTTCTATATTTTTATCAATTTTTTAATTTATTTCCATTTTATTGGAAATTAATTGTTTTAGCGAAAAAAAAATTTTTTCTATAGTTCTCAATGGACAATGAATGGGTTGAACTATTTTATTTTAAGAAAAATAACAAACAAAGATTTGTTGAACTTTCACTGATTTTACTAACATAAAATAAGAAAAAATTATTAAACTTTTAGTATAATAGAAAAATGGTGAGACTCAAATTTTATTACAATACTAACTAAATCAAAAATCTAATTCATTAAAATATTTGTTTTTCACGGATTAAGAAAACGTAAAGTTTAAAGTTTGATTTAATTTGAATATTTTAAATGTTATTTGTATAATTAGTAGAGGTGAATTTTATCACAAAGAGTTATATTTTATGATATATATTTTAGTATAGGTGAACCGTTTTCAATAAATTTCAATATTGTGTAACAATTTAATCCATGTATGTCGAATAAGGGGTCCCGTAAAAATCAAATCACTCTTAATTTGCGTCGAGTAAAGTTAAGGCCATCAACCCCCACCCCTCACCTTACCTGCTAAACTCTAGGTAATCAAAATTAGTGATAGTTATATAGCTCCTTAGAACTATTTTTGTGGTACGATTATTTCAGTTTTTTATATTTGGAATTTATAATTTCTATTTTATATAATTGTTTCATATTAATAAAATAAATAAAAAGCCAGCAAACACGAAATAATGTGATTATTTATAGTAATTATATTTTTGTACAAGAATATGTTCGTTCAATTCTGAACCAACCAAATAATAAACTAAATATTATGTTTACCAAAATCGGTCCAGAATACATTAAATTTTGATTTAAAAGTAAAATAAAAATTTGACGTAAATTTATAATATATAAATTTTTATAGATATTATATAATTATGTATTTTTAAATTGACTTTATAAATTATGCAAAGAATACGTCAGTAATAATCCTATAGTTATTTAAATATTAACTAAATATATATTCAATAATATATTAATACATAATTATATATTCAAAATTCACATAAAAAATAATGAAATGGATAAATATTGTAATTTAAAAAGTATTATATGTAGTGAATGTAGTATATGTTGTACCTATAATAACTATGACTGAAATAAGTGATTTGAATATTAAAATTGTTTTGAAGGTTTGTCATGATTGATGAGTTAGGATTAATAAAAAAATAAGTTACGAGGACTTGACGTGTAAGGTGTGTTTGCATTTTTAATTCTCCCGTATGTAATAAGTTAAGATTTTAATAGCTATAATGTAAAAAAATATTTGATTAAATAATAAAAAAATTATTCTTTGATTAATAATTGTTTTCTTGATTGTAATTAAAGTTATGAAATGAATAATTTAAAGTTAGAAATAACTATAATGGATAATATATTAAATCCATCCATAAACCTCAAACCCTTCATATATGTAGTGAACCTGAAATATTAGCCATATTTAGAAAAGTTAATAAAAATTATATCGAGTTATCAAAATGAATGGAAACTCAATAAGGAACGTTTCCTTATCATTTAGAGATCGACCATTTGGTGACAATTAAAGGAAGTAAAAGCGGTACATAGAATGGAGAATTGTTAACCATAAATCCAACCATATTATTTGTGTTAAAAGTTGTATCGAATTTGACATTTAAATTTTTACTTAATTAATTTCTACGAGCCAAAAAAAGTCATCAATAGAAGATTGCTGACTTATTGACAACCTAGGCATCTGAAAAGATATTACTGAAGTGATGATTTAATAGACGTTGCAATGTTAAAAAATATATCTACTTTTATAAAACTGTGATTTTGTTGTTTTTAGCACAACCTATAAGTTACTTGGTCTTCAGGTATTAGTGCAACTGTATAACTATTTTTGCGAAAACTAAAACACGATTTGGATTATGCTAACCTATGAATGTATGCACAGGATACTAAGCATCTAGTATAAAGGATAATTAAATTGCTTCATTAAAAAATACCTATTTAGTTTGGTACAAAATAAGCAATTACTAAATAAAATATGCTATTTCAGGAAATGTTAATTTGCTTCATATAACCAGTAGGGTAATACTTGTCTTATACCTTAAAGTTCATTGATATAGTTTTATACAAAAAATTACTGTTCAGTATGTTTGAATGTCTTCTCACCTTACTTTTATGGTTTGAACTTTTGACCACGTTCGACACAATTATGTAAAAAAGTCAGTATTTAATGAATATTTATTAGTTTATAACATAAGTAGGTTATTATTATAAGGCTGTACATGTTTCAAATCAGGGAAATTGAATAAAGAAAACTCACAAAAATTAAGCGAAAACAGAGCTACGATAGCAAATAAATTAGTCAAGACTAATAATTTACATAATAATAATATATATGAAGTTACCTCACATGTTCTTTAATTGCTATGATTCCAATAACATTCTTTTCGTACAGTGTTTGTATACCCATTAAATTTTGTTTTACTTGTTAAAAATATAGAGTCAAACTGCATTTTTATCTCATTAACTATTAATAAAGATGCGGCCGAGTGGATTTTGGGACAGTAACAAAATAGTGGCCCATCACAATGAAAACGGTACATGAGACAGAATGCAATTAAAAATGTAATAAAGAGTCAGCTCATATCAAGGTGTCATTAATATTAATTACATTTTTGTCAATAGGGGAAACGACAAATGTCTTCAACCTAATATTTATAATATGTATAAAAATCATAGAATAACATGAGAGCAGCTAAGCGGTATCCACCGTCTGTAGAGTACATACATACCTACAGATTGGGCGGACACAGTGTAGTATTATAAAACTTTAATTTAAGGAAAACAAATCACGAAAAATATAGATTGAAGATAAAAGTCGACAAATGAAGTTTTTAGAACACTTGTGCGAAGGTAGTTTAGTTTGGATACATAGTAAATCCAGAACAAGACAGTAAGTATGTAGCGCACAAATATTCTGTTCGACTGGTTAATTTGGATAAATCGACCTCCTACGCTTATGTGTGTCACTATAGCAACAAGAACAGCATAGAGGTTAACAGGTGGATATTTAGAATGATGGAGAATTTTGCAATTATCCCTCTTGGCCAAAGTCTTCAGTGAACTTGCGTAGTTTCTTGAGATCGTCATCATTGACAGTTGGTTTTGATCGTCCCAATGACTTTATCATATCCACCTGAAAGAACCAAATATAGTAAGATATATCAACGGACATTACAATATTATACCAGGATGATGGAAATCTAAATCAACCACTGGACAACACAATGAAGAAAATGAAATTACCATGCTGACAGTGGGCTCAAGCAGTTTGTCTCCAGGAACATCTGTCCAGGTCATCTCCCTCGCTCCTGAATCACCAGGGGAACAGGGGGTCAAATAGTCGTAGACCTGAATATTGGGGTCGTCCCGAGACTTTCCAGATACCTGTACCCAGAAGGAAATTAAGCTGACGACAATTAACAACTAATTTGTATAAGATCAATCGTTTTTGTTTTCAGTAAATAATTTAATACTAAATTCGATTACCGTTTTGAAGTGTGTTGCTGTTTGCACCTTTCGAACCGGCATCATTAGCGCATCTCTCACCAAGATGCTAATATCAGCTCCCGAAAAGCCCTCACATCGTTTACCTAGCTCTATGATATCCTTGTCCGTAAGGGAAGTCTCTGTGTTGCCAAGATTGAGCCGGAAAAGAGTTGATCGTCCAGCCGCCTCGGGCAGAGGTATGTAAATACGCTTCTCAAATCGACGGCGAATAGCAGAGTCCAGAGTCCAAGGAATGTTGGTTGCCGCGAGTACCAAAACGTTGTTATTATCGCTGCCAACACCCTGCATCTGAACCAGAAATTCTGTTTTGATACGACGCGCCGATTCTGATTCATTTTCGCTTCTTGAGCCGCACAAAGAGTCGATTTCATCGATGAAAATAATACTAGGCCGATTCTCCCGAGCCATATCGAAGAGGTTTTTCACCAGTTTTTCACTCTCTCCAAGCCACTTACTGACCAGATCGGAACTGGATACGGAAAAGAACGTTGAGTTGTTGGCTTCGGTGGCTACTGCTTTGGCCAAATATGACTTACCAGTTCCTGGAGGCTGTAAAAGGATATTGGCAGAATAAATTTTTTGAAGAACTGTTGAAAATAATCGTCAAACATAATAATGAAATTTAAATGTCATATTACTAATTTATACATCAGTAGTAGCATTAGAATTATATTATTGCTGATCCAAAATAGAAACACGCTAGCATAGCTAACAATTTATTGATTAGAATATTGTTAATATTAAATGCTACGTATGAACGATGCCATCTATAAATAGATTACATAGTAATAATTGTATCAGTTCTTACTCAACAGAACTACAATTTATCACTACTAATGTGTTGCATAGGTTGACTGTTAGTCTAATCAACTTACCTAAAACTAAACAATATACAATAGCAGTACCAATATTATAAACGAAATTTCAGCAATATTTCAGCAATACACAAAAAAGTATACATATTATAAATTTTAAATAATTTAAAAAAAACTTGAGCCATTATATTCTGAGTTTTACTAAAAATCCACATTTCTCTATAAATAAGCAATTCATATAATACATTACATTGCAATTCATGTCATACGACTCATATTATGTTCAATCAAAACATAATTATTACCCCGTAAA
>JAUZNC010025430.1:0-22765 GCA_034780395.1 Vannuccia rotundouncinata | reverse complement strand
ATTGTTATATTATTAAAAGGATTCTAAGTTGTAAAATAAATTATAATTTTACTGCAATACATGCTTTTATTACTTCCTATTTTATTGTTATTTTTTGCAAAAGAAGAATCTCTATTTAAAATCTTTTTTAGCTTGAGTAATTAGAAAAATATGTTGGCACATTATTTCCATGTGCAGCTATTACAATAATAAATTCTTGATTCACACTAACAGGTATATTTTATGGGAATAGTAGGGTATGACACTAATTTGTTTATATTGTTCATTGCAATAAGGAAAATGGGAAGGAGTGAGATAAATCAGAAAAACTGAAAAATATATATTATAAGTCATGGAAGCTTAAAAATCCATAAATTATTGGTGCTTTATTATATTTATAGGCTATGCTTACCATATTGCCATGTGCATTCATATCAAATAGATTTCTATTAATTTATCTGGCTATAATTTAGTCAGAGAAATCATTTTTATAAACAATGCATAGTTTTCTAATTTTACAGCAAAGAGGCCCAATCAGAGACATTTATACATATCAACAAGAACATTTAAATTAAAAAGTTTTTTATAACAATTATCTTTTGCTTTTAATAGGCTCTAAAAAGTTATTTACATATATTTAGTTTAAATGTAGCTTTAATATTTTTTTATATAATTAAATTTGACTTAAACAAGTCACCAAGGCCAAAAAATATCTAGCTTTATTAAAATTAGCCAAATCATTTCCAGTTACATTGATGATCCTCTTGTAAATTCATCTTTTAACACAATTGGTGACATAATTACCATTTGTTCCACCAATTTGAAAGTAGTAACATACAATGTTCTTCAAACAATAAAATTGAATTAAAATTAAGAAATTCTACATATCTATATTTTTTAAAAAGAAGACATCCTTTGTGATAAAATTTATCATCAATTGCTTCTTATTATCTCTAATTCAGCTAGAGAATAGAAAATTAAATAACACAAAAAAAATTGATGACACAAGTCTATTTTGGAAAGTAGAGCTAACAAAAGAAACAAAAATATATCACAAAATGAAATGGAAAAGGGTTCAAAGAATATTAGTATTAAAAAATATAAGGATTAGTTGCAAAATATCAAAGATTGCATTATAAGATTTTTGGACAATAAACATATTAAAGAATAAATATTGGTATTCATTACACTTTAAATGAAAAAATTGGTGTCTCAAATAGCTTCAAATAATGTTACAAACATGTCTCCCTACCCCCAAATAGGCTCTGTGTGGTGTTGAGTGATATGCTACCCCCTCAAAACTGTCTTTCAATTATTGCCCTTAGTGGTTATATTAAAAAATATTTTCAGCTGATCTTAAGTATCAAATCTTCAAAAAGTCATTATTTTTTCATAAGGCTATCTTAAAATTTGAATTATAAATTTCTTCATAAGTATAAAAAAGTCTTCAAAAGTCCTAAATTTTCAAGACATGCATATGAACCCTGCAACTTAACAACTATATTCTATAGTCACAATTGACCTAAATTTTCAAAATATATAAATATTGATTAAATTTATTTCTAAATAATGAAGCATCATAAACTAAAAATGTATTCAAAATCAAATAAATGTTTCAAAAATCCAAAACTATATTATTATGAATTATCTAAAAACTGTTTTTATAATTACAATAAAATAGACATATATAAGGATACTTCTAGAAACATAGCTAAACAAAATTAGTATCTTTGACATAATAAATATAAAAAATATGTTTTAAATATTTAATCAATTGTATGTCATAATAATAAAAGCAATATTTATTAATCCAGAAATGTGTATCTTATTAATATTTCATTTTTTGACATATTGAATATATATATATACTATTGTTGACTATACGAGTTACAAAACAATAGAAAAATAAAAGTATATTAAAATTCAATTCACTTTAAAGCTTGGTACATATTTTATTTATAAAATAACCTGCCTACTATTATTTATTAGTAGATTATAAATTTATAAATTTACCCAAATTTTATATTTAAAGGGAGAAAAATAAAAAATGTTTTCTTAGACAAGCTATCACTATAAATGTAGTTATTGTAGATAAACGTATCTATATACATTTATGCATTGACAAAATAAAAGAATTGTAAATAGACAATTTATCATTATAAGCCTATTCAACTGTAATTTTTAATAATGAATTATAAAAAAATAATATGGTATACAATTCTATTGCATATATTAAATTCATAAACTTATTGGCAAGTAATTTCAACACCATAATTGATCTCTCTTGCCTATCTGAACTTTACTTTTATCCTATTTTATATATATAATTCTCTACATAAAATTACACAAAACTTTTATACACAATGTAGTATATTTAATAGTTAATTGTTTTGAAACATATGATATATCAAAACATCGTCCAGCTCTGCAGTACATTAGTTAATTTTTTTGCTAAATTTAAATATACTTGGAAAATAATGATGTGATAGTATATCTATAATAAGATTTTTACATTCTATTTTTTTATAATTAGAAATGATAAAAACGTATTATTAAATTTTTTTGCATAAATCTTAATATTTAAAAATGGCATTATATTAAAAGGAGTAGGTATGGTACCATGGCAGCCAACATTCTCTTTTTGGAATTACACATAAGAAATTTATTTTAGATATTTAATTATTTTTTTAAAATAATTTTGTAGACATATTATATAATGGATACAATATCATTATTTATTTAACAAAAATATCTTAATTTGTAAATGGCATCTCAATTTCATCAATTCTACTTCACATATACATATTTTATCTATAGCTCATATCAATAATAATATAAATTGCGAATTTAATTATGTATTTTTTTTTTACTGCTCTGCTTATGATTTCAGATATTTTCTTTGAAGTATGCCTTTATTTAGAAAGAAACAGACTGACGAAGCAAAAAAGAAGATGGAACATAAATTATATTTGGTAAGTTTAATAAGGTTTCCAATAACACATAGTTATGATTATTGCATATAACTATTTATAGCAAAATATTTGAAGGTTTTGCAGGTTTATAACATTTAATATGTTAATTTTCCTTTTAATATTTCAGGCTAGGGAAAGTCGAGACACTTTGTTCGATTTGTCATCTTGTCAGCTAACTAAGGTAGTGTTGAAACTCTTTGATTCTTTACAGTTAAAAGAATTTGATGATCTCCGAATGATAAGGTAATTTCCATTGTGCTGTGTTTAGGTCCCTTCTGGTGTCTTTTCCTTGTGTCGAGTGATGAACAAAGAGACGCTATCGCTCAACGAAAATCTTCTTCGTTGTTTTTCTGGTGGTGGAAAACTCAGTGATCTTCAGAACATTCGGGTTCTTCACCTGCAGACAAACCAGATTATCCAACTGCCCCCAGAAATCAATTCTTTGACTTCACTGCAGGTAGGAATAAATCGGTTTATAGGTTGTTTTTCTATTTTCTATATTTTTAGAATCGAATTTTGGTTTTTTATTTTCAAATTTCTATCTTTAAATATATTCAAGTATAATAAAAGTTGAAAAGATAGATCTGAATTTGAACTGATTAATTAATTCACAAATTAGAATTCTCTATTTTTATTTTCGGATATTATTTCCCAACGAATTTCTTTCTATCCTGTTTTCAAGGTTCTCAATGTGGATGACAACAAACTGAGTGAAATTCCCGCACAACTTGCTCAGCTGGAATATCTTGAAGTGCTCAAACTCAACAGTAAGTCAGTTAATTCTCCTTCTAACCGCCCGTCACTGCCCCTTATCATCACTGACCACTATAATAAACTAGCTATCACACGTTCTACCCCTTAAACTATTCATCTACTTTTTGTTTTCCTCTGTCTCTAGTTTTGTTTTTATCTCTTGCTGCTATCGCTTCATTTGAATGACTTCAGCACCACCTACTCTGGCTATTCTCACTGTTGTTCACTTGTCTCAGTCAGATATTTGACCTCAACCAACATTTATTTCACTCATCGTCTTAATTTACTGGTGGATCCACAAACAGATCACATTTCACGACCAGTTCATTCAGTTCTTAATACTCGACTTCTCGGCTAAGTGCAAATACTAATCGTGCCATATTTGATTTATTGTTTTAAAATATGATTGAGAAAATATTTAATAGCTGTGGAAATTAGCTCATATAAAGGATGACAGTTTTCTTAATACGTAGATATAAATTTATGTATTTTGTATAAGCAATAGTTTAATTATTTGTTAATTTTTATTACTAGGTAGTTAAACATTTTGATTATGCTGTCAGCTCAAACTTCTAAATTAAAAAATGTTTCTTAATTCCAAAATTCAAAGACCAGTAAAATCTTTTCATTTACTAGAAGAAGTTATTTTCTCAGTGGTTGATTGATCAACATTTACACTATAAATTTAATTTGAAAAAAATTTCTAATAGGGAGGTATATTAAATATTATTTTCATCTGATAGAATAAACTTTAATATTTAAGATAAGAGGTATGTATTTTCATTCTCCCTTAAAGAACTTGATTTGTGAAAATTATCTTCTTTCATATTTAATCTCTAAATGTAAATTGATTTTGTTATTGTATAAATTTCTTTGTTGTTATAGTAATGCAAAGTGTCAATTGACTAATGCGATGTATCACATATTTGATATAGCTTCCTGAGTATTCTATCGAAAAGACAACTCCCTTTAAAGATCGCATGACAGTCTACTTGTCTGCACACTGTTCCGGTAATACTATATCACTAATAACTTAATGTAAACGATTCACTTACCAACGTAATTTGTGAAAAGTTATAAATAACATATTACCCAAGATTATTCGTTGGAACAATCATAACTGCAGATATAGCCGCATTGACTCTGATCTCATAATTCTATATTTCGAAAAAAGAATTTATTTTGGATTAGTAAATAATTATTTATTGTATAGCAATGCAGCAGCTTGCATATAGAATAAATATTTCTTTAAATAGTTATGCTCATTTATTGTAATAAAATCGAGGATCAGATCTCCCTCCTATATTTACTTACCCTGAGAAATTAGCCTCTTCTGTTGAGACCAAGTAAGTCTATACAATTCCAACAAGCCAGGCAGCATACGTTCCATCAATGCTCCGTTGACATTGCTCCAGTGTAAATTGATTCTCTCCCCTGTGAGTTGTCCACTCTCTCTTTGCATCCTCCACTCATATATATACTAGCCTGGCAACGGTGCGTGGGGATCTCTTCAAAGGAATGTTCATTTGTCGTTCAAGTGGCATTGCGTCTATAAACGGATACTCGAAAGCGTACTTGGGACTTCTTTCGCGGTTGTTAAGTTGCGGTTGCTTTGGTGCTATACTCTGTTCTCTATATACTATCCATATCCTGCTCACAATATTCGTTGAGGAAAGGTATAAAATTGAATTACTACGATCTAATAATAATGAGCTCATGATGAGATCTGCTAATAAGATTTGTAAATGTTTAAAACATTTTTAATGTTTTTTTTTCTCTTTTGTAGTCAATATATAAAATCTCAATATCATTTCAATAATGTATGTGTAAAATTATTGATTTTTAAATAAATTTAGATATGATAAATTGGATATTAGAAATAAATGTACCTAGTTCTAAAATTTGTAGAGTCCTGAAAATACGTATATAAATTGAACAAAAATGTTCAGATCATAAATCGACTATATATGCTACCCACCCCCAAATTATCTTCCAACAACACATTACTCAATTTAGTTATTAATATTATATTCAGTCTATCCTGATATTAATCGAGTCATATAGTCATTCCAAATTGTTGTCTAATTTATCACGGAACATGTGATCCCGGAGTATATCAACAATCGAATTAATTGCTTTTCCAGCCATGTAACATTTATTTCATTACAATTCCCAGTTCATTGATGGATGGTTTTAATTACATTTGTCAGAAAATTATATCAACATTTTGCTACTATTTGATATGGTTTCCCAAATTTAGTATATTTTTAATTGGAAGTTATACCGTAGGAAAAAGCAAGATTTAATATTCGGTCAAAATTTGGTTTAAAAGTAATTAACTAATACGCAACTTCCGGCCACGTGTTTTACTTTCGATTTCTTTAAATTCCAACTATAATAATCTCATTTAAACGGGGTCAATTGTTAATCAATGCTTTCTTATATATGCTGTCCTGAAAATTCTGTGAACCACCTGCGTTATATAGATTAGGAGTTTTCAATGTTTTATCAATTTTAGATGTCCACAAAAATACGCTTTGGTCTGGAAATACATTGAAATCATTAAGTAATATTTTTTCAAGTATTGAATTACTTTATTGAATTTCTGTACTGTTTCTGCTAATTGTTTGAATATGGCAAATCATTTTTAGAGCAAAATCAATAACTGCATTCTAATTACACTCTTTATAATATGGTTATAGAATTAGATTATTTGCAGGCTTCTTCTACAACCTTCCAATTAATTATTCAAGAAGGGGTTTTATTATCTTACTTTTGATTTTATGTTATAAAAGATTTTTTGCAAAAACATCCTTTTAATGACCTCATCTCTTTTGGTTGTAAAACATTTACTGGATAATCAAGAATTGTAAATTAATTGTTAATTGAAATGTTTGACATTTATTATCACAGTTCGTATAAATGACACCATAATTTCCCGATGTATTATTCCAACAGCGAACAAGTTGAAGGTTCTTCCCGTGGAACTCTGTAAGCTTCCTCGTCTTCGCCATCTTGACATCTGCAACAATAAGATCACTCGGCTTCCGACGCAACTCTGTCAAGTGACAACTCTCAGCCAACTCGACTTATCAATTGATCTGATGCTCTATCCCACACAAGGTGAATTTAAATCTTTCTTTTTCGACTTTGTAATTATAACTTTGTAGATATTACGACAGAATTTTTGTTTTGAAACAACTTTAAACAGTCTACAGAAAAAAAAGAATTGACATATTTTTTGGATAGCTTAAAAAACGATTTTATTGAATTAAAATGATTTTGATAAGGCTTCATTTTCTTAATTTGGTTACATTGTTTAAAAGTTCTTTCCCAAGCAAAGCCCTTGGGAAAAAATCTATTTATAACGGCAGAAATTAAAAACTTTCACAATTCAATCAATCATAGAATCTTCGAGAGTTTATAGTATAAATAAAAATCTTGTCTTAATTTATTTTGCTAGTTTTCACCTTTCAATGACACGAAAGAATAATTATAGACACTGAAGAAGTGTCGTGTCCCCTCGCACACGGCACATACCCTATAACATACCTTGAAATTATCTTACTTGTAACCCCTCCCTTTTTTGCAAAGACAGGAGGAAATGATGCCATCTTGATTCTCTCCGTTTTTCAGACATCTGTAGAGGTGGCACTGAAAAAGTCATGACTTTTTTATGTTCTGGTAAGTCGATATATTATCATCTATATGCTTATATAATCTTCATTATTCACCTTTTAGTTAAGTTTAAGTCGATTTTAAATTGGATTTAAATCTGAAGTTTGTTTTGATGGCTGCTGTCTTTGAAACTCATTTGATAACAGTTGTTGCTTCTGTTTTTTCACTTTTTATGGTTATGTGAAACAATCATTTGATTATAGTGTCTGCTTTCGAGGGGCTTATCAAGTAACATTAAAAGAAAAAACTACGTCAGCAAGAAGATATTTGGAAACTGATATCACAATTTTGTTTAACTAGATTGCTGGCTTCCATATATGCCATAGTTACTGATTTTATTATAAATAAAACACTAAAACTTCATTTCAAGCGACAAATAAAATCTAGATTTAAGATGAATTCCAGTATTTCATGCTCTTTTATCTCCGCATGGATTTCTACCTAATACATAAATATATAACAGTGGCATCACCTTATAGCTTGGGGTAACCTGTGATTGTCATATTTCTGTTCCCGCCAGAATTCGGTATGGAATACATCCCACCAACAGAAGTCATTTCAATGAGCAGTGTTAAACCTCTGTCCTCAAAACCTCACAATCCACTAGGAAACGATATCGATTCTCCCGATGGCGAATCCACAATGCAGGTAAGAGTTGAATGTCACACGGATCGGTAACCAGTTGAAGGCATCTATATTCTAAACATGTATCTACTAATTATGTATTTGTCTCAAATAATGGTCTATTTATTGCACGGATATTCATTTTAAATCACCTCATGAATCGATAATTATGAGTCAATGTCAGTTTATTATTTAATAAGCTGAACTATCTGAATCATGGGGATATTTTATTATCGTAGAGTTGAGTATTGAATCTAACTGCCTCAATTTTCTACAGAAAATAACTTCCATTCTATGAAATAGAAGCCGTGTTAATTTCACAAACGAAACATGGATTTTTGCTAAAAATAACAAGACTTTTATTACAACATGCAGCTCCATTTTATCACTTTCCTATCTTGTGTTGGATTTTTTATAACGTCAATATTTCAATTTTATCAACGTTAGATTTTAATATTTAATTTTTATTCATTAAAATGATTCAAACGTTTTTTGCAGAGCTTATACCTTTTTATTAAGCAATATCACAGTATACTTACAATGTATTGGATTTTTTATCTCACGAGCTGATTGGTTTCTTGCCGATAATATAGTGGAAACCCTTTTATGACTTAACTGACGACACTGGTTAATAGGAAGCTTTCTTCTATATGAAAAGACGTCAAGATGGCATCGAGACGATGTTAAGTGCAACTATTTTGGGGAATAATATTCATATTAGAGCGACTTTCTTTTCACAATAAAAAAGTTGGTCATTGTTATTTAGTGTATACCTACTTTTACGATTATTAATTTCTGTTATTGGTGCTAAAATTAATTTTAAATTTGATTTTAATTTTTGTTTTATATGTATAAAACCATTTGATTGGATAACTAACAATTAAAAATTTTGCTAAAACCTTGAATTCTGAACTTGAATTTTTAATTCTCATAGTCATTACACTTATATAACTACTAAGTATTGATATAGAGTATAGATAAAGTATAAATATATTATGTCTATGATAAATTTAAAAGTTATTTGATAGAAAATGAATTTGAAAATAATTTCTGTTTTTCAAAATTTAGCGTCTAATTATTTGTATTATTTTACTATCCTATATTTTGTTGTTATTAATTAAGTCTAGCTTTTTCTATTGTAAAAAAACTTCTATAGATAATCTCTTACTATTATACATTTGTATAATACATCTCAAGCAGAATAATTTTTAATTGATTTTCTTGATGTAACATTTCAAGAGTTATAAAATAAATACAACATAAAAAAGGTTGTAAATATTTACTTGGCGACTTCTGTGATAAAAATAATTTTATCTGGACTCGGTATGTTACGTATATTATTGCAAACAGTTCACCTGTGATGAATTTCGATTTGTAGTTTAAGGAAAGTGAAGGTATTTTGTCATGAATAGAAATAAATAATTTTCTAAAACCTTGTACGTTTCTAAATATTATCTTTATGTGGGAGGAAATGGTTGAGAGAACTGTTTTGACATTTGTATGAGACGTTTGACATTTTGTTTATCTTAGCTTACAAGTTGTAAAATACCTTGTCACTGGGGGCATTCTGTTTTCTGGTGATATCTGTGTGATAATTTGTTACCTATTGATAATTCTAATCGCGACTCTAAATTATATTATATCGTCTTTCTACATAGTTGTTTAAATTGACTTGGGTCATAGCTTAAACACTTTAATTCATTTGATGACAAAAATGTTTATTCTAAACATTCTTCGCATGTTGCTTCCAGATACACATAACACCTGTAGCGTTGGAATTAGCGTATGAACTTATAGTAAAATGAAATATTATTTCATTATTTCTTAAACATTGTTTTCAGTATTATTTTATTTAATATATCTAATTTTGTATATTTATTGCAACATTTTTTGATGAGATACATATACTACTTCAATGAGACACTACTACAATTATATAATTATTTTTATTAATTAATTTAAATATTGTTTCTATTGTTAAAACAAAATATACAATAATTACGATTTTTTTAAAACTTTTTTTGATATTTTAAACTTATAATCTCATTTAAATTTTATTTCAAAATTTGTATTCGAATTTCATTTAATTGAAAAGTTAAAAATTTCTAATTTGTATACAAGTGTAATTTCAAACGGTAGTTGTATATTTGTAATGGTGCTAATGATGTATTTAGTCAATAATAAAAATTGATATCAAATTTGTTGAACTGACACTGCGTATATACTTTTATTGATAGTGGCTAAAATAAGTGGTATACTAAAAGTACAAACGAAGGAAGTATAACATAAAATTACACTTCTAAAAGTATAGAATGTTTTAAAAATTATTTCAAAGTTCTTTCATATATATATATAAAAAATATCATAATTATGATAAAAAATTAAGTTTAAGATTGTGGAATGTTTATTTCTTTACCTACATTCCTTCTTTCTTTTGACACCTTGTGTTTCAAAATAAATGTTATATCATCCCTCAATCAGTTAATGCAATATGAGAAAATGAAGGAGGAGAAGAGACGCCGAGTTCTTGAACTGGAACGTCAACAGAAGGAGAACCGTCGAGCCCAGACGGAGCTGGCTATCAAGGCCAGTCAAAACAAGACTTCCCTCATCGACAAGAAACTAATGGTAGCATTTTATTTATTACTATGTAATTATATAAAAACGTTTTTGTTTATATTTTGCTTTATTCTATATTACCAATTGTCAATATTATTTCCTTTTCTGCAAATTTCCGATGTAATAAATTGACTAAATTAAAGAGATTAGCTTTAAAGTCGGGAAGAGGTCAAATCAGATAATTGGACAATCTTCTGTTTATGGCAATCCGGTTTAATAAATCACTGCTTCTGCAATCAAGCGAATCAAAAACTTGAACTTTTCCTCTCTACAAATTGAGCTTGTTTATCACATCGTTGACAGACACAAATCTTTCCTCACCCTTGGGCTATAATGTTGCTATTTTCACCTGGACGCTACTGCGATGGATATTCGAAGGATAAGTCAGTGATCTGGATCAGGGTGTGACTGATGTCGTGTTGACAATTATAAGCCAAATTCAGTGAGACACACTTCCAAAGGTGGATTGATTAATCAGCCGGGGAAAATAGTCTAATCTCTCCTGCAGGATTTTTTTTAGCTGCGGGAGGTTATTTCGATTTTGTAATGGTTTGTTTTGTATTTTCTGTAAATTTAGTTATGAAAAAAGTGTTTGAAATGATCTATTTACGTACAAACTAATCCCTTTTGTGATGGAGAAGAGGTCGACTGAAGGGTTACTATTTGTTTTTTAATTAATTTGATTTCAAATTATCAAAAATATAATTAAATTAATTAAAAGTAAACAAATGGTTAACCTTATATTCGTCCTCTTCTTCATCATAAAAGGTAGTAATTTGTACACAAATAGATAAGTTCATACCATTTTAATAACTGAATTACATAAAATACAAATTTAAACAAACCATTACAAAATGGAAATCAGACAGACAAGTTTGTTTGTAGTATTTTATAATTTTTTTAATTTCATCTAATTGTATTTAAAATTAATTTACAAATCCAATTGACATCCAATACGATCGTTAATCTAATTAATTATTTAACATATCTTTCCAAGGAATATTTCGGTCACCCTCTAATTATATATATTTTATTTGCGGGCATTATTGTATAATATAGGCATGGCTGACTACAAATTAAAAGCTATTTTTATAACCATATGAGATTACACGTGCTAAGTCGAGCGGTTGAACAATTTTAGGTGTTGAAATTAATTAATTTTCATACAACAACCGTTAAATTGGCATGATCAACAATAAACATCTCCTTTAATTAATCCAATTGATTTTCCTTAAAAGGTTCGCCACTGCAATAATAAACATTAATTTTCTTTTTATTAAAACAAAATGAAATAAAAAATTTCTAAATATGAAATCCAGGCAAGCGCATTCATCCCAAATATTTTCTGTCATTTTGTTCATATCATATTATATTTCCTCTGCCTTTTTTGGAGAAAAAAATAATTCACTAATCAATTTATCTAGCTTCTGTATATATATTGTATTTCATTGTGGTATAATAAAATAATTTGTCACCAGACTATGAGAGGTTGTCAGCTGCCTTGTAGCTCACTATTGCAAACCCGATTGTCTCTCTATATTCCGTATTGAATATAAAATGGGAGTTATTCCATTTCACTAAAATTGTTTTAAATTTGTCCATAGTTGATTATTGGAATTCCCCAATTGTGTATTGTCACGTACCAACTCGTATGGCAAAAGAATAAGTGGTCAGGGGGTATTTTCAGCTCTGTTGTATTGGTATCTCTGACTTGGTTACAAAACATAATTTACGACTGCATTCTTATATATATTCGCGATGATATATCAACACATTTGACCGTACAAATATATAAAATAATATCAAAAGTATATAAGTCTGTCAGTACAATTGATTAACTGTTTAAGAATTTATATATCCGCTAGTTATAAATTGCGGATACTTTTTTATATGTATTATTTGAGGTATGTGTCTTCCTCTTCTATAACCACAACACACACACATTCTTATATATATCCTTCTAGGAAGATGTCATTCTCTGGTTGTTTCCTTAAAGTTTCCTGTCTTTATAATTGAACAAGACGGTATAAAGGTGCGGACATTTCCGTCAAATATTCATCACCCTCCTCTCTAAAATCTCTCGCTCCTTCGTCTAGGCTCTTCAAGCGCGACCTTTTCTAGTTCAAGTGGAAATGCGCCGAAGATGGGAAGATCCAGGGTGTAGATTATACCTTGGTGTGCAGAGCGATGAATAACTTAGTAAAATAATATCGGTGTGTATGTGTAATCCCGATTTTATAGGGTTAAAATGGTTAACACAGTCGATTTGAATATTATTATTTCTTATTTAATTTTGTTTTGTTTTAAAGATATCAGAAGTGGTGGAATTCTTTTTTAAGGGGAGAATCAATCGCGATCTGTTCTCAGATCTTCTTCTGTGAACTCGATTCGACCAACCTACTTTTTGTAGTTTCGTTTTCTTCATTGTCGTCTCTTCATGACACGCAAATAGGAATGTTTATAATTTTCGAGAAACATAATATCAAGAAACGCGTCAGTGTATATAGCGATGAGAAGTTCTACTTTTCAAATAATTTAATCAAATCAGCCAAAATCTTTGATGTATTTTTCCTCTTCTTTTAATAAAGACTTCTTTAGATGTATTGCCAAGTAATTGTTTTGTTCTGAATTTATGAATAATTTCGTGTTTTTTGTTTTGTTTTAAAATAATTAATATTTTGTTTCAAACTCAAAGTTTTCTTTCGTTTTTGTTGTTAGAAAAATTGCTTGTTACAAATAATTTAGACTCGCATGTTACATTTCGTTAGAAGATAAAACTATTTTGAACGAAAAATTAGAAAATGTGCTTGTTACAAAGACTATGTCGCTATAAAGTATACTTTCAAAAAAGGTTCTTTGATCAAAAATTTTTGAAGAGAACCCAAAAAGGTTCATATATATAGACCCAAATCAAGAATCTTTTTGCCCGTCCATAAAGAACCTTTGTTTAACATAGTGTAAATTCCTTTTAACTGATCCAAACATATAAAATCCTTTTTCTTATTTAAATTGGATGGTTATATGAGTTTATGTTTGTAAGTTTATGATTATAATTGATATAGAAAATTTCGCTTAGATCAATTAGAATTTTATACTTGATTGATCATTAATATCGTATTATTACGATATCAATGTGATAGATTAATTAATATCTGAACTAAATTTAGGACAGATATTCATGTTGAATTTTGAAACACGTAATTCTATTGATTTTATAAAAAATCAACAATTAAATTATTATGAGCCAGTTTCATCAATAATCTGTTTTCTTATTTAAGTTGTGTAGAGTTTCGAAATTTATTAAATGTTGAAAGATTATTGAATGCTAATTTTTTCAAATCATTTTAAGCACAATGTATGAAAAACACTAACTATAAAAATAAATTATATTTACTTGATACAAAGAATACCGAATGTTGCGGCTCTTTTTTCAATAGAAGCAAAAATGGAATGAAAGACAATTTATTAAGATTCTCTGAAAATTTTTCGCTTCTCGCACACAAACCAACATATAAAAAGATAAATAAATGAACATTCTGAGTAAACGTTTAATGTACGTATTTTACACAATAATGATTCAGCCGACTCATTTGTTTTATTTGTTTCTTTAATCTTTTATAATCGTATACGGACATATTTCCTTCATAAAATAAATTAGCATTCATCCACACTAAAAAGAGACTAGTTTGCCAAAAATGTTTGCTCGTTCCCAAACAAATTCTTCGTATATCGATTTCCTCTATCCACAAAAAGCATGACCGCTTGTCCCTCCCAGCCAACGCGTATACAATAAAAAACAACTAACATAATTTATCGCTATATTTCCTACAATGCCTGTGGAAATCGTATCCTAAATTATATACTGTAGAGATAATTTCGACTAACCAGATAGCACAATAGTCTACGAACCTGATTTCTAATCCTCCCAATTGACAAATTGATCAAATTGTGTTCTCCGGCCATTTGACTGGCTGGTTCTTGGTGCCTGATATATCAGGATTTATAGTTGAAGATAAGAATGTTAGCGAATTCCACACTGAGTGTTAGCGGTGCGTACTATTTCTGCAATAAGTATTTATTCTTAGTCGCTTTTTCTCAGATAAGAAATTTCAAAATCTCTATTCGTCCCATTTTCTCGATTGTTATGTTTTTAGCAATAATTATAGATGCCTAATTCATTTAGAAATTAATTAAATTATTAGGTGTCTTGGGGATAGGTAACTCGTACAATTTTTTCACATTCGAGTTTACTAAAATCTATATTTATATAATAATTGTCTGTGTTTCATAGGATTATGTTTTTTTTTATTTTTTGCATTATGTATTTTGAAGCATTTACATCCCCTGTTATGACTATACACCTATATTAATACAAATATATACCTATATAATATAAACCGTTTTAACCATTGAATTCTTCCACGAAAATGTCTTGAATACAGAGCTTTTGAATTATACCTTTATTAACCGTTAGTTGCTCTTACAAATGGATAAAAGCTGACAACCGAAACGTCTGTGTGTCATTTTACATTTTATTTTATATAGTTTTAAAGATTAATTTTATGTATAGATAAACTTTTTATATATCTTTTTGTATTTTACCTGTATTTTAGGTGGATTATATTTGAAGTTTTTACTATCACATCAATTCTGAACTAATGTAAACACCTTCTGTCATCAATATAGCTTTGAGGATTACGGTGAAGATTAAGAGAAAACTGACCGTGTACACGCATTTGTACAGTTTGATGCAATTGAAAAGTATTCATGTGTTTATTCAGTGGACGTAGGTATAGAGGCCGGTTAATTCAGGACAGCTGCAAACCAATTAGCAACTGTTCTTTTGGATTTGTCTACTGTCTCTACAGCCAGGATGTAAAAAATAATTTCTGTGTGGATAAATTTAGCTATATAGAGACGAGATATTTATTTGTTTTGCATCTTTTTTCATTACAGTTAATGATATTTTAGTTTAAAAAAACAATTTCACTTTTTTCTCTATAAGTAAAATAACATTTAATATGACATATGTTGTAATTGAAACCATGACAATAGTTTATTAATGAACCAAATTAATTCAGCAGTGATCTGTTGTTTTGTTGACATGATCCAAGTTTTTCACATCAGAATACAGTGTCTTCTAGAAACGAACTTAATTATTCATTTAATAGCATCTTTGAGCAGGGAAGATACGAAGTCTGATCATATAGCTAGAAAACTCTGATTAACTCTAATCAATTAATTTCAGGCTTCACTATATACCAACCATATATCGTTTATATTATTATTTTTATATTGTCCAGCTGAGCTTACAATTACCGGAGTATAGTACCAACCTATGTATTTATAAATAGTATTGAGTTTAATTGAAATCTATCGGACTCATCAAATTTTAAAGAATTCTGGATTATTCTTCTGCTAATATTATAGCTCTAACCATTATAAAAAGAGACATCTTATTTTTATTTCGAATAAAATTGATCCGCTTGATTGTGGAACACCGTAATCCAATGAATGGACCAACTGCATCATTTGGCGGCAAAATCTTCTTTGATTGCATATTTATTGCAAGGCGTTTCAATAAAATCTCTTCAGTTATCAACTCATGTGATTAGACCCTATAAAATACAAACCATTTTTGGATTGTTGCTTTAATTATTTATTGTGATATTGATTTTTGTTCTTTATTATTGTAAACTATAATGCCTATAGCTACTAAGGATTTTTTAAATGATTTCTGGCTATAAATTATTTGATAGTTTTGCAACAAAATATGTTGTTGTTTTTATATTTTAAAATTGATTAATTTTTTTCTGTGCTTGGTCATCAATGTCTGTTTTTTAGAATTTATAAAAATTTACTACTAGAATAATGTCAGGATCGAAAAATGAATTGGACTTTATTAGAAAATTATTATTGTAGGTATAATGCTAAAAATTATAAAATAATATTTAAAAAATTTATAGAATTTTAAATCTTTTTTGAATAATTTGTTAGAGCTAAACCTTTCTGAATAACAAAATCGATTCCCTTGCATTATAATGGACCATCGTCTGAAAGCACTCTTTAACTTTTGTTTCTTTAAATAATTAATTTGTATCCATTTGAAATTTGATACTAATTTGTATTAATGCTTTCCTGGAATCTTGAGGCTCATCAATAACTGTTTTCTATTTTTTGAACTTCTATATTTCTATTATTACTTATATTTTTCTATATATTTAAGTTTGCTTTAAGTTCACTGAATACTTTAATTTCATAAAATTACAAATTTGATTCTTGTTATTCCTATCTACAAATTTTAAAAATACTAATTGAATTCCTAACATTTTAATTTAGTTTCTAAAAAACATAAAAGGAGCCTTGTGATTTTCCATTGCCACGCACAAGGTAATATTTTAATTATTTTTATTTGAATAACTATAATAAGTAAGAATAATCCAAAAATTTCGACGAGGATGGGATTCGAACCCACGCGGGGAAACCCCAATGGATTAGCAGTCCATCGCCTTAACCACTCGGCCACCTCGTCTTGCGGACGTTCTACAAATCGATATACATAGATATTTAGTACTCATTGGCTTAGGCGGTGATCTAAAATCCTTTGATGAAAATAAACTTATAGGACATTATTCGTGTAGCTTAAAATACAAAAATTGATCGGTTTAATAAAAAAATAGGATATGTTTTTTATGTACAATTAGTTACATTTATTATAATATCAATGTAGCTATCAAACCTAAAGCAATTAACATTCTAGCGAAACACATCGATCTTCATATCCTCTACTCTGCATATTTATCGATCCACAGGAGGAGGAGAGAATGCTCTCTGAGCTGTCCCATCTTCAACAACAGCGGGACCAGGAGCGTAGACGTCTCTTCTCCACTCTGCAGGAAGCTCAAGAATCGTCAAGTCGTCTGATCAGTCAACTGTTGCACATGAACGAAGCAGCCAACACCAGAGATGATGTCCTGGACCAGGTGGAAAAGGAGAGGATGGAGGCCGAGCGATGGTTTGTAGTGCATCGTGAGGAGTCAGGAAGCCTGCGGACCTCTGAAATACTTGGTAAGATCTTATTAGACGATAAACCCGATATTCTATAAATGTATACGATATATGTAGAACCGTTACTGAAAATCTTGCAATAAATTGCACATTATGTAATGATTTTCTGAAGAATAATTTACATTCATAATGTCTGGGAAAATTATGTATTTTTAGAGGTTAAATTTTGCTTCAAAAATATTTTAATATAACTCCATTTGTTATAGATTAATTATATTACATATCTCTTCTATTTCCTCATTTAATATTCACATTGGGGACCATATAAAAAAGTCAGATTATTTTATATTAATTAATTGAATTGTTTAATTTTTTTTAACTTTTTAATCGGGTTTATTTGGATATTTTCTCTTTGTCTGTGTTAATGATTTTTCTCTTTGTTGAAAATAATCTTATTAAGAATAGCAGTTATCATTATGTGCTGTTCATCGTAACCATGTTATAATATTATATTCCATGGCTTAATCTAATAGATTTACTTCAATGCATCATGGCCATCGCTTTTGGTCTTTAATTATTAAATAAGGCCTGATTGCCTGTCTATTGCTTGCCTATAATAATCCCATAGAATGAAGCAAAAGGAATATAGTGGGGCCCACGAATCACAGATCACAAATATTAATTGTAAGGAATTACGACTCAACATCACTTAAACTAATATACTACCGCCTTTATCACAAATATACTAATGCTTGTCCCGTTTTCCATTATGATTTGGCAAAAAGCTCAGATATATAACAGTATTCATATTTTATGTACAACAAGTTACTGATGGGGACGAAGAGAATCGATTCACTATAATATACCTACTCGTCGAATCTGAATTTCACTTCCTATATATTAGACTCTGGATATCAAAGGAATATATATTATACCAGGAGGATTTGCAGCCAGTGCTACGTCCTTGAATAGGCTGGGGAATGATTTGTGGCTGGTTTATCCAGCTTCATATCTCCTGATATCTCCGTCTAGGAAGGAGTTATGGGTCTACCCCTCTACGTGTATGGTTGTGAGAATTAAACATGTTGTCTCTTTTCGACAGACATCATTCTTCCATAATCCCGAACAGCTTTTCTTACTTGTTCTGTTTGATTTTTTGTTTGTATTTGAGGAGTTTCTTTTCGTTCGAACGAAACGCGACAATTGTTAACGATGTCAAGAACTGTTAATATTCTTGACATGTATGATTAATTGTCATTTCGTGACAAAATGGTTCATACTCTCTGGAAATATGTATAATACCTAAACTGTATTCTAGTTTTCATTATTATTAATATTGTTTAATTGTTCAAATATATTAAAAAAATAAACTTCCTCGTAGATCTAAAGGTGTAGTAAGTATTCGTGTTTGGTATTTCAGTGGTTAAGGCGATGCACTAGGGTACGTTGCTTTTATTTAATATATTCTTATTTGAATTCTTTTTACCACTATAAATCATTTTATGGGTTCATTTTTAAATAACTATTTTTATTATATATAATAAATTTAAACATTTATAAATATTTTTCAATTATTTTATACGTTGAAATAACAAAATATTTTCGACGAGGATGGGATTCGAACCCACGCGGGGAAACCCCAATGGATTAGCAGTCCATCGCCTTAACCACTCGGCCACCTCGTCTTGCATTACTTACTCTAAAGAATACTATATAAAATTGTTTGAGTATATTAACTCTATACAACCAACAACGTATTTTCTATAAATAGAATCTCAAATCGTTGCACAATAATTTATATGCAACATTAAAAAGCCATGTGAAGCTCATAATCTTAATTGGAAAGAAAAGAACCTTCTGTATGAGTTATTTAAATCGTAAGTAATTCATATTGATTTCAATTATAATAGCCTAAATACAAACTATTATGCAACAGCTGCCTAAATGCCTATACATAATTAACTAGCTTATTAAAATATAAGGTATAGAAAATGGTAATGGTAGTGTGTTTTTCCTCTTTTTGAAGATCTGCCAGCTCTTAAACACACACATTTTTTTAACGTTTGAGCTAACCAAGTTTTTTTTTTTGCTATTAAGTATTTAAATTTGATTGTAGTTTTAGATTATAAACGATAAATATATTAATTCAACTTAATTGTATATAATAACACAGAATATTCTAAATTTTGAGGTCTCATTTTTTGTTTTTTCTCATTTAATAAGCTTTCTCCTAAAATATCGTTTCAAACTTTCAATATTCAAAGTATATTATAATACTCTACGCACATTCCTAATATATATGTTAAGAATTTGATCAAAATCAATCAAGAACAAGAAGAAGAAGAATGGAAAAAATTCTTCCAAAACACCACAATTGGAAACGCTGTAACTTATTAATTCTTTGTCGGATTAACTTAATATTTTAACACAATATTTGTGTGTCTGGGATATTTATAAATTATTAGAGGTTTCGTTATTACAATTGTTTGAATATTTCTATTATAGTTACAGACTTTCAAAAACTACCCCATTTTCAGTCAGGTATCCTATATAGCCATATAGAGCTTAGCTGAGAGCTATAACTGCTTCTCACAATAGGCCTATCTAATGATAATTGTTTAAAAATACAAACAATTATAAAATTTGAATGGTTGTTTTACTCTAACAAAGAAATAAGTAATAACAAATCCAGAGAACCAAACTCATAGCGTAGGTAATTAGTAAAGGTCCAAAGAGAATCAATTTTATTATTACATCGAGTAATAAATAATTCATAAATATTCATATTTCATTTATGTAGATTCTGTTTTTAAAAATTTCCTATAGTAAGTATTCAATTTCATATAATTAATAAATATTGTTATTTTAATTTATTTTATTTAATAATCAATTTAATTATTCTATATAATTAAAATATACAATACCAAATGTATAATATAATAAAAAACGCTCTCTGTGATAAAATTAACCGGCGGGGCTTTAGTGAGCGTTTTTATTTCACCCTTATTTATTGTTTTATTATGATACATTTTGAATTGTATTTTTTTATTATGACACATGATATATGCCTCTATGACACACTATTAGATATTTCATATAATTATTAGTTTAACTTGAATACGTCGAAATAACAAAGGTCGCCGACGAGGATGGTATTCGAACCCACGCGGGGCAACACCAATGAATAAGCCACCTCGTCTATACCAACTAAAACTCAACGTTTCTATTGATATGAATGTGAAGGAATTATATCTAAATTTCCTAACATCTATCATAGTACCCATTAGTTGGCTTAAGTGGTCATCTAAATTCTTCTGATGTAAATTAACTTATAAGATGACATATGCGTATTAAATAGTAATTACTGAAATACTAAAGTTACCCCGTTTATTAAAAAATGTAATATAAAACTAGTACATCTTAATAATAGTATTCATGTCGATAAAATTACACACTATATAGAATTAATTTACTGTATGTATGATTAAAGTCAAAAAGACAATCTCTGTGTATCAATGTTTATAAAGACTGCAGAAGGAAGTCTTTCTGACATACTTAAAATGCTTCAATTTGTAAATTATTGATCAGGCAGGCGTTGAAAATATAATTCTGCTGTATATAATATGTCATTTCTGTTTAAAAATCAACATTAGAAGACTATTTTTAATTAGTTTCTGAAGCATTTTACTCAAAGGAATCTATAAAACATCTTATTCAACATCTATTAACATCTCTAAATATTAGATGATGTCAGTTGGGGGTGGGGGAGTTTTTTTCCCACTTTTTTTCCAACGTCAAAGCAATAATCGGTCCACTATCCAAGTCAATTCTTATACCAAGGTGCAAAAGGTTACCTACTATTACCTACTATATACTTAAAGGAGTCGACGTGTTCTCAATTATAGTTTGTCAATTTGTTTAAGAGGAAATCGAATGTGAATGGGTCGTTTAAGTCGAATGTGAATGGGAGTGTTCCCTATACCTACCTCTGATGGCGTTTTGGCCTGAGAGAGAGAAAAATGATAGATTGAACTTGGCTTTCTTCCTGGCAAAAGGAACTTTGTACACGTGCATTTCATATGACATCTTCTTTTTCCTTTTTATGCAATGACAGAAACTGTTACGCTTATAAATGACACCTGTATTAATTGCAATTCGTACCTTTCCTTATTTTTTATTATAATTATGAGTCGTGGAACAAAGAACATTTAATTGAAAATAAATTACGTTATTGTTTACGTTAAATCTACTTTTGAATAATGTTCGCTGTAAGCTATATTATAATTCAAAAGAAAGCCGTAAGAAAATTATTATTATTATAATTTTTTTTAAAATCATAAATATGTAGTCAGACAGTTATATTATACTACTCACTATTTTATTGAGTAAAACATTCCATAGAACATTAGTAGAAAATTACTGCCTTGACTATAATGGTAAGTGACCTAGAAGCAGATCAAAGTCCTGATAAATTAGCGCTATCTATCACGTAAAAATGTAATTTCCTTAAGAGTAAAATTACTTTATAATAATCTTTATATATATGTCGGGTTCGAAAGGGATAAGAAAATTGATTGTTTATATATTAACAGATCGGTGAGCGATATCTTGTTGTTGTCAGCTAAGGAAATTAAAACAGTTTTCTTTTTTATTAACATCTGGAGATCACATACGATATAGGTACCTACTTGCTAAAAGTGTCTATAAGTCTTACTAAAAACAGTTTTTATATATTTCACTTAACGTTATATACACGTTGAAAATAAAATTTAACAGCACTGTGTGACCTTAATAAATTTTCTTATTCATAAAGATATTCTCAAATGTTTGTGTAAAATATTGTCGTAAAATATGCTAAAAACTGGAAGTAATGTTTTTTTAAAGCAGACACTATTATATATCAAATTTATTTTGATCAAAGAAAATTTTTAGATGCAAGCCGGTAAAAATCTGAAGAGCTCATAAAATTTGTTTAAATATATTGATTCTAACTACAATATTGTTTTTACGATCGTGTTTCATTTGTATAGGTATTTTAATTATAAACAATATTATTAGTAGTAGGTGATGAGTAGGTTCAAACCAATTCGTCTTCTGATTGGTCGAGAGATTCACGTGACCTATCTGGCTTC